>JAQZBX010039465.1:0-23031 GCA_029593785.1 Cabassous unicinctus
AAAAAAAAAAAAAAAAAGGCTAGTAAATCCAAAAGGAAAAAGTGTACATTATATAAAACACCTATTTTCAAGGTACATCTGAAATTTGTCTTAATATAATGCCTCTTTCTTGAGTGTTTATAAAAATGTCATAGTCTTCTGTGGAAAACAAAGTCACTGGCATATTCATTAAAAGAGAGAGAGAAGGGTCTACCTTACTTCCATTTTACAGATGAGGAAAAACTGACCCAGAAAGAAAATGACTTGACAGGGACCACACTAAGTTGGTGGCAGATCTGGGAACTGGAATCTAGCCATGCCACTTGGCTGAGTGCCTCTCTTTACAATCTAGAAGCTTATGCCCCATTGTAACAAACACGATGCGAGTGTGTCATCAAATGATGCTCATACATCTCTTCATCATACTGAAGTACTGAGGGAGATAAGGGCATTTGTTCTCCAGGATATAGACAGGGTTTCAAGAAAATCTTAGTGAGCAGAGCTCTTCTTTGGGAGATGATGAAATCTCTTTCCTTGGAGGAGCTTAAGCAGAAACTGGATAATCATTTATTGGAGTTGTTATCAAGGGGATTCAAACCTCTGAAGTTTCTTCCATTTATGGTGTGATTCTTTGGTTGCTCTCTTTCAGCGCATAAGTGGCAATACTGCCAGGAAGCATTGGGAGGAAGGAAACATTTCTGTAATGTCTACTTTAAGTTGGGTAGTTTAAGTCACAACAAACTTTCTAGATAGTTACTATGATGGTTTGAAGCTGTATGTTCCCCAGAAAAATATGTTTCTAAATATACTCCATTCCTTACTCATTTGAAGTAGGATCTTTTGATGAGGCTACTTCAGTTAAGGTGTGACCCACCTCATTCAGGAAGGGACTTATCCTATTACTGGAGTCCATTATAAAGGGAATGAATAGAGAGAGAGAGAAGGAGAAAACCATGGAAGCAAGAAGGTGAAAGTAAGGAAACTTGGACGAGAAGGGAAAGACCAGCAGATGCCACCATGTGCCTTGCCATGTAGCAGAGAAGCCAAGGATCTCTGGCAGCTGATATTCAGGAAGAAAGTATGGCTTTGATGATGCCTTGATTTGGACATTTTCATGGCCTCAAACTGTAAGCTAATAAATTCCCATTGTTTAAGCCAACATATTTCATGATAACTGCTTTAAGCAGGCTAGGAAAGTAAAACAGTTATTATTTTGTCTCTCTCAGGAGTTCACAAAGTTTAGGTAAACCATGCCCCAAGCCATGCAGATAATTGACAGCATAACTAAGACTATATTTTACCATCTCTCATCCCCAGATGAGTGGCAGGAGAAGATGATTATGCAGTTTGTTCCCCAGCCCCTCCTCAGTGTACCTCCCCTTACACCAGTCAGTAGATCATCCAGGGCTAGTAATTCCAATTGCCCTAACTGCTGCAGCAGAGACCCAGGGTATGGACAATCCTACGAGGAGAAAGGCATTTGGGTTGGCAGCACTTCATAAAGATCCCAGAGTTCCAAGCTTTGCGTATCAGCAGATTCTCATTGAACAATGAAACCAAACTTTCCAAAATTAACAGTTTGATGGTTGCTTCTGTGGATGAAGAGAGTTAGGATTCTGCTTTGAAACAAGCTAGCACCATGACAAAGATGGGAACTGTTTTGTGAAGGGAGGAGGCTGGGACAATGTGATCTAGGGAAACAGACAGCATCTGGGGCTCATTTTGGGTGAACAGCCATTTCCTCTAGGAGCCAACCAGTTTCTGATGCCCCAGGGAGCATGATTCATATGCCAAAGGTAAACTCCAGAAGTGTCATCCCATCCCTGTCTTCTGCTTTCCTAAAAATGAGTCTTCTTCTGGTCCTGATGTTACCACTCAATACTCTAGAGTAAATACACCCTTGTCCCTATGTTCATTCTGTATCCATGACGGCTTCCTGAAAAAATTGGCCATAGAGATGAAAAACTCGCCAATCATCTGCATCCTATCCGAGGCAAGCCAGTTATCCTTCTATTCCAGTATCTTCCATGGCTACCCATTGGCCACAGAATCAAGTACCATCTCCCTAGCCTCTGGTTCCTTTCTAGCCTCTTCTTCCAACTCTTTTCCCACCCCCCTACAGCCTATATACTGTACCATGCACTATGGCCAAATCAGAGTCCTCCTTCCTTGACTAGATATTACCCTTCCCTGCCTCCATTCCTCTATGCCATTTCATCTGCTGGAATGCCCTGCTCCCTCTCCTCACCCATCTAAATCTTCCTCTTCTCTCCACGTCCAGCTAGAGCAATTAAAATGAAAAAGCAAAGCTAAGAAATGTTTCCTTTCAAGACAACCAGGAACCAAAGAAGTTTAGGTAAAAGGGATAGATAAGGGGATTATGATCTACACAGAAACCTGCTTCCCCGAGGTATTCCTTTCTTCATGCTGCTTGGACTTGCACTACCCCTTAGGAAAAACTGAGCAGCTGCAGCTGAGTCACACAGGCTGCCATGGGCCAGCCAGGAGCTGAGCTGTGTTTCTTGGCATTTCTCCCAGTTCCTCTCGTGGCAGACTTCTGTGACTCTGCTGGGATTCAGATTTATTGTTGTGCTCCACATGAGTTACTTTCATTGATTCAGTCATGATTTATTTACTATAGTGTTCCTTCCCACCTTAGCCCCATCCCCTTCGACCTTCCCCTCACCCATGATCACAGTATCAAAATAACAATCTTAAAATGGGGCGGCTGTGCTTGAATTTAACACCTCCCATTATGCCTCTTACCTTCTCTATGCTTTCAGTTACCTCCTGAAGTACAGTGTCCCATCACCTGCAAACCCTGCCCCAGCACACACCTTGTCAGGCTGGACCAAGTTCTGTTTCCTAGAACAATTTGCTTCGATTGCCCTTGCAATACCAATGATATCACAAACATTTGGTTGACCCAAGTAGTGCTGTCTATATCTTCCAGCAGATAACTTAAGTGGGTGACTGGAAGGCAGAAGGCGGTCCTGTCAACTGCTGAGTATATGCTCCTCTCATCTCCTGGGCTTAGCCAAGTCTGCAGAATGGGGTTCTGTTGAGATGCAAACACATTACGCATTTGTTCAATGAACTCATTCCTGGAACTTAGCAGGTATTCAGGGTATGGTTGAATCTAAAGAGATCAGAGGGAAAAGGAAAAAAAGAAGAGGGTCCAATATCCTTTAGATGAAGATTTAGCTTTACAAAACAAGAGCGGTGTGTGAACTTTTAATCTTCAGGACAAACTCTGGGACTGTCCAGGTCGGTTCTGTCCATAGGACCCAAAGTTTGGCTTCATTTTGAGCCATGATGCAGACCAGCCAAGCTCAATACATCTCCTGGTTCTTCACTTTCCTGGGCAGCCTCTGTAGCAGCTTAAATTCCTACTATGGGTGCCACTGCAGGTTGCTCACTGCTCAGTTCCTGACAAAGGCCTGACCTTGGGTCCTAAGTTGAAGAGCTGGCTCCAGAAGGTGTTAATCATCAGAGGTCAAGTCCACTGGCCTCATCAAGCCCCTGTGGGCTTGGGATCTGAGCATCTCCACATTGTCTTTGTGCTTTTCAAGGTTCACATCTTCAGGATCCCACTGTGGAGAAAAAACACAAATGATACCTTGGGAGAGTGGGTCCTTCCCATCTCTTACAATTCCCAATCCCAAACTTTAATCCTGGTTCTTCTGACCCAAGTACAGACAAGCACAAACAAGTAGGGACAGGTTAACCAGGCCTGTATTTCTAGGACCTAAGGTGGCAAGTGTAACTTTAAATCAAAGTATTAATGAATGGCCACCCTGAACAGACCAATGCCACTTCCCTTCCTAACCTCTTATCTCTAGTTAGACTAAGCCATGTTCCCTTTATCCTAAGAATTCCCACCTCCATGCTTAACTCCTTCTTGGAAAAGACCAGGCAAATGCATGGTGGGTACTTATGGCCCAGGTAAATACCTCCTCCTCCAGGAAGCCTCCCCTGCCTGTGTTAGCCCATTGAGCTTTCACCCCTTTCTCTTTGTACTACCTTTATCACTCATTTGCAGCTAAGCAGGAAGAGCCCTGCCCTTTCTCTAGGTATATTCCTTGTCTTCTCAGGTAGATGATGAGTTCCTTAAGAGAAGGGCACAAGTCTGCCCTTGACCCCCACGTGATGTTTCCTCTAACTTCAGGTTCAGTTGACTTCTCAGAAACAAACATGTAAAATTTAATTCAGAGTGGTAGCTGCTGTCAGTGAATATTTCATTGCTCAGACTCAGATAAGCAGGGTAGGAGTGGAAGGTTAATTTTAAAAAAAATGAGCACATAAGCGTTGATGAAGCTTTTACAAAGTCCTCCTATTGTTCCAATATGATGAGTGAGAGAGAGAACTTTATAGATGGGTCAAGGGAAAGGGAATCCTTAGCGCTAATTTTCCATGGAAGCAAGTGGGGATTGGGTTCAGGTCTCCCTTAAGCCACTAACTTGCAGTGCAAACTTTCTCTACTTTGGGCCTCAGTTCCCTAAGTGTAAGTTGTGGCATTGGATAAGCAACTGGATAATAAGATCTCTTCCATTCCTGAGCTTCTATGACTGATAAGTCCGAGTCATGTCACATCTGACCGTATTGAAAGACCTAGGAAACAAGAGGTAAAGGCCACATAGGATCTGTCAGCCTTGGCTACAACCAAATGATCTATTTGGACAAGAAAGTAGACCCAGGCATGGGCATGCACTCCAAGAGAGACTCTCCACCAGCTGTCAAATACTCCAGTCCTTAGAGGTCCCAGATAAGGTCTTCAGGGCTTCCTGAGCCACTGGCGTATAACGTCCATACCACATCAGTTATAAAACGCAAATTGTTGTTTTGTTTTGAACACAAAGAAAGAGCCCATTTCAATCAGTGATTTATGGATAATAAGTGAACCAAGTTCTACTATTTGGTGATTTAAAAAGCAACAAAGCTGGTTTGGTTCAACCAGCTGAGACCCCCCCGTACCTTTTTGGGGCTGTGCCAGCCAGTTCCAGTGCAAACCTCTCATTTGTTTGTGGTTGCAGGCTTGGCTGGACAACTCTCACCAAATTCTTTCCTGGCCTTATCAAAGATCCCAAGTTACAAAGCTCATCCAATTCCTCAGTCTACGTGACCCAACCTGCCCAGAGGCAGAACTAGAGGCCTGTTGTGTTGTCTAAAGATGGACAGTGTGTTTTCTGACCAATGCTGTTTCCAAGTGGAGGCCTGCATTCTAGGTTATACTTCTCATAGTTTCCTCTAGACTACCTCCCACCAGAAGCACCCAGGCTGCTCCGTAAAAAGGCTAATTCTGGAGCTCACCCTATCCCGGACCTGTGGGTTGGGACCTAGATTGGGACAAGCTTCTAGGGTGATTCTTAGATGCCCTAATGTTTGAGAATCTAGCCTCCTAAGAGTTGTTATTCTAATCTTAATCAATTCAGCTGCCTGCAAACAGAAACAGCCAGCTACCTTGATCAAGGTGAACTGTTGGACTCAGTTTAAGCCTCAGAAAACACTTTAAATCTCTTTCTTCTGAATCCCAAAATAATGTGTTTTAAAACATCATTTTAAGTAATGAAAATATTGCTGGAATCCAGGCATAAAGAGAATTTGAACAGAAGATGATCTACTGTCTTATCAGAAAGAAACCTGGGGCATGACAGGCACAGGCGGTTGTCATAAAACCTGTGCTCATCTGTCACTTGGAAACAATCTGGCATGGAGACAGCAGCCAGCTGCCCAAGGTCTCAGAACGATGATGTGTGGGAATGTTTAGTTCACCAACTACTATAGCCACTCCCAGCACTACCGCCATTACTAACCTGCAGTTATTCAGCTTGTTCATAGACCCTTGTTCCAAACCATGTTTCTTCACTGGGTTACACATCTTGGCTTCTCAGGTAGATGATGAGATCTAACATAATAATTTGGGCTTATTTGAATGCCCAATAATTTGGGCTTATTTGAATACCCCCCAAAGGAGAAAGAACTCTGAAATCCTGCTGATCCTCAGACTTGCCTCTTGTTCTCACATTCTTTTTTAAAGGCATTTGGCATGAGCCCAGCCATCCAAGTGGGTCTAATAAAAACAGGAACTGGAATCAAGCCACAGGAAGTCCCTTCTGGAATAGAGAGCATGATTGTCCATACCTGTTCCGAGTTTAGGGCCTCCCAATACTTCTGCTGCAGAATAAACAGAGAGATAGAAAAAGTGTTGGACAGATTTTGCCACCAACACAGAGCAGAGCAGAGCTCAGTACCAGCCACCATCTGCTCAGCTAGCCAGGAGAAGGCCTCCAGATGATTCTGGGGAGCAAAGGAACAGTTGACTTCAGCAAGCAGAAAGGCAGCAGCTATTAGAAATTACAGTTTGGTTAAATAATCAATAGTATAATTATAAGAATTATGAAGAAAGGTCTGCAGGTCCTTAGAAAAATTACAACCTTTATAGATGCAAAAATTACTATTATTAGGAATGATTATTATTAGAAGTAATAATAATAATAAATCTCCCATTTATTAACCATATGGCTGGCATGAGTCAACTCAAACCCATAAAATTAAAGAGAGATACAAATAAAATCCCCACCTTACGACATGGGGTATTTGCTACCAGCCAAGATTCTTTTTTTTTTAAAGATTTATTTATTCATTTATTTACTTTCATCCATTTTTACATGCCCCCCCACGCCCCGTTTTTGCTGTTTTTGTGTCCATTCGTTGGGCAATTCTCTGTGTCTGTTCCCTGCCCTCTCTTCTCATCCTTCTCCTCCTGTCTTCACCAGAATTCAATCCTTGGGAACCTCCAATGTGGGAGAGAGGCGTCCTACTGCCTGCGCCACCTTAGTTTCTGTTTTTTCGGCACGTCTTGTCTTGGCTCTTCCTTGTGTCACTCTCCTGTTATATCATCTTGCTGTGTGGCTCGGCGGGGCCTGATGGCGTACCTGCTCGCAGGGCCTGGCGGCCCACGCATCTTCTATATTTTTCTTTAGTTTTATCGGGAGGTCCCGGGGATCAAACCCGGGTCCCTCCACATGGGAGACGGACGCCCAACCATTTGAGCCACGTCCGCCTGCCCCCCCCAAGATTCATTTTCAATCAGCTGATTGAGACTGGATGTCTCAAGCCTCAAATATGCCTGACTTAGGTTTTTGAAGGCGGGCATCACGGTCTGCTCTTGCTCCTCTGGCACCTCAGGCAGTGCCCTGGAAATATTTATTTCTGACCTAGAGCACCTGATCTATGAATGTCACAGTATACAGGATTTCGGGGTTATCACAATAAAGCAAAGCCTCTCCTGTTCAACTCTTTTAAAATTTCATTTTTGTCCAGTTGACCAAGATGGCAGTGTAAGATGCTCGAGGGTGCCATCCCCCTACAGAATCTTTGAACTAGCAAAAATGGGGAGAGCCACCTTCCTCAAAACTCTGGAAAACAAAAGGTTGCAGTAACTAGGTAAGTGCCCAATCAGGAAAACACAGTTTAAAAGTGATAGGACTTCTCTTTCGGCCTCTTTGGTCTCGGCCGTGGAAATGAGATGACAAAGAGAACGTCGTCATTTGGAAAGCTTTGCAATAAGACACACACCTTGTTTGGCCGCTTTGTCTCTAAGGCCTACCACCTTCAGAAGTCAACCTGTGGCTGATGTGGCTACCCTGCCAGATGCAAGAGAAAGTATAACTGGGGTGCCAAGGCTAAAAGAGGAAATACTACCAGTATGGGTTGAATGAGGCACCTAAAAATTGTATACTGCAGATTCAAGCATGGATTCCACAAAGGAACCTAAACCCAAGAGGGCAGCTGTGGCAGCATCCAGTTCATCTTAAGGATTTCACTGATTAGTCATACAATAAATGTTCTGGTTTAAAAAAAAGTGGTAGGAGAAGCTTGTGGTACCCTTGCCGGGCCCTCCCCTACTCTTCTCTTCCTCCCACTTTGAGTCCCTGGCCATGCTCCAGAAGGAGCAGAGTAACCCCTATGTGCATACTGGGGTGCCTATATGTCAGTGCCAATCTATTAAGTGGGCAACCTAAAGACCAAACCGGGACACTTGTCCATGGCTGCCCTCCCAGAACTTGCTCTGCAGGCAGAAGTAGCTTGAAAACACCTAAATCAGTGTAAGAAACAAGTCAAAGAGGCCTGGGACAGGCCCTCATCAAGATGGCTAAGGGAGATGCCACAGGACTCCATACCCCACTGAAACTTTGAAAAAGCATCAAGAACTGGAAGAAACATCTTTGTGAGGGCTCCAAAAAATTGTAAAGGACTTCAATAACAGGATGAGAGCTGAATCAAGAAAAAGGATTCTTAAAAGTGGTGGCTCTCATGGAGCCCTAACTGGCCTCTCCCTCATGCCTTCAGCCAGCCCACACCCTAGTGCAGATCCCTAGTCATGGTTCCAGAGAAAGAAAAGTGGCCATTGTGCAGATGCTGAGAGAGTATGTCTGGCCCAATCTGTCTGGTGGTCCCCTGAGGGATTAGCTGTCCCAGAGCTTGCCCTGCATGCAGAAGGCAGTTCACAGAGCTCTCCTACAGAGCCCTGTGTAAAGAGTCAAGTCTGCTGCCTGGCACAAGGGATTGCTGGCTGTAGGACATGGAGTGCAGTACCGGGGACTATGAGGAAACTGGTGACTAGGGAAGAGGGGATATTAGTATCTGTGTAAATGGGGGAATTCCTAAAGCCACACACGCATGCCCCAGACAAGACACAAGCACAGGAAAGATCAGAGATGTCTCTATGCTTTGGCCTGGAGCTATTCTAATACAACCCATTGTATGGATAAACCCTAAAGGAAAGCACTTGCACAGGTCAATCTGCAAAGACTGGAAAAGGTGTTTTCTTATTTCCCATTTTTTTGTTAGCTCCGGTCATTCAAGGAGCACTTAGTTATGACAGTACCTGGATACAAGCTTAAGGAACAGATGCCACAGAGTCTAAATTTCAGCAATAACACATTAAAGTGTCAAAATGTCCGGGTTTCAACAAAACATACAAAGAAAAAGGAAGCAATAATTTAGGCATTAGAAATCATCAACAAGGAGGATCACACCTGAGAATACCAGACTTAAAAAAAAAAATTGTCCTGGGGAGGAGGTGTAGCTTAGTTGGTTAAGTGCCTGCTTCCCATGTATGAGGTCCCGGGTTCAATCCCAGGTGCCTCCTTAAAAAAAAAATTGTCCTAAATATGCTCAAAGAGCTAAAGGAAAACATGGACAAAGCAGCCTGGGGCAAAGGATTACAGGCTTTAAGACATATAATAGAGCACCCAAGAGGAGGGGAATGTCTATTTCATAGTAAGTAAAGAGGACTTTCAGATTTTGATAAATGGGAGGAATTTCTAAGGCCAAAAGTCCAAGAGAGGACACAGGCTCAGAGGAGACAGAGAGGATCCCCAGAATTTACTTTTGCCTCAGGCTGATTTTTTTTTTTTTTCCCCATTTTAAAAACAATTTATTGAAGTATATCATTCATCATGAACACAGATAAACAATAAGTGTATAGTAAAAGTCGTGAACTTACAAAACAAACATGCATATCGTCATACAGGGCTCCCATACATCACCCCAACAATACCTTGTATTGTTGTGAAACATTTGTAAAAAATTATGAAAGAGCATCATCAAAGTATTATTACTAAATATAGTCCATATCTTACATTTGGTGTATTTTCCTCCCAAATCACCCTATTATTTTTTTGTTCCTAAGCCATATAATTTATTTAAAATGTACAACCAATGGTATTTGGTATAACCACTGAGTTGTGCATTCATCACTTCAATCAATATTACAGCATTTTCATTACTCCAAAAAAAAAACCCCCCAAAACAAAAAAAACCCACTATCATACCCATATGTTAGCACTACTAATTACAAGTCCTATGATGTACTTTCACCATGTCTATATTCATTTCCAAACATTTACAAACAAATTTTTACCAATTTTGCACAGATTAAACCTGAGCTTTCCATTCTTTAAACCCCTTCTTTTCTCTGGTGACTTATATTCTAGCTATTAACTCCATGAGTTTGCTCATCATATTAGTTCATAATAGCAAAGCTGTCCTTTTGTGTCTGGCTTTCTTCACTCAGCATAATATCTTCTAGGTTCATCTATGTTGTCATATGCTTCACGACTTCATTTTTTCTTACAGCTGAATAATATTCCATCATGTGTAAATATCACCATTTGTTTATCCATTCATCAACTGATGGACCCCTGGGTTGTTTCCATCTTTTGGCAATTGTCAATAATGTCACTATGAACATCAGCATGTCATTGTTTCCAGTTCTTCTGGGTATTTACCCAGTAGTGCTACTGCAGAGTCACATTGGAGATCTATATCTAACTTCCTTTGGAACCACAAAACAGACTTCCACAGTGGCTATACCATTCTATATTCCCACCAACAGTGAATAAGTGTTCCTGTCTCTCCACATCCTCTCTAACACTTGTAGTTTTTAGTTTTATTAATAGTGGCCATTCTGGTAGGTATGAAGTGGTATCACATTGTAGCTTTGATTTGCATTTCATTAAAGGTCAGTGATGTTGAGAATTTTTCCATGTTTTTTTTTTTCCATTTGTATTTCTTCTTTAGAAAAAAATGTTTATTCAGGTCTCCTGCCCATTTTTTAACTGGGTCATTGAGTTGTAGGATCTCTTTATATATCAGGGATATTAGACTCTTGTTGGATATATGATGTCCATATTTTCTCCCATTGAGTAGGTTGCCCTCTTTACAAAGTCCTTTAAATTCAGGGAAGATGGCAGATTAGAAAGACATGGTACTTTCTTCTCTCTCAGAAAAATAGCTAGGGTTTAGGACACCAGGAGAAGAAGTGGCCTGGAAAAAATCTTCTAGGGTTTAGGACACCAGGAGAAGGCAGGACACCACCCAGAAGAGAGAACAAAGGAAAGGAATCACGACAGCAAAACTATGAGTTAAAAGTCGCAGCTGAAACTCAGCATATGAATGCATTACCAATGTGGGACATGACTCTCGGGGATGAGCCTCCCGGACAACGAGGGATTAATACCAAGTGCCAACTGGCAACACGACTGGAAAAAGACCTTGAATAAAAGGGGGAAAAGGTAAAGACAAATGAGTTCATGTGGCTAAGAGACTTCAAAGAGAGTCAGGAGGTCATCCCAGAGGTAACGCTTATGCACACCTCAATAGGATCTCATAGAACACCAAAGTGGACATCACCCCACACAGAGGGGCTCCTAAGGGCTCTGGAGACCCAGATCATATATAAGGGGGGATAGCCCCAGAGATTGATGCCTTAATCAGTGGGCTCTACTTTGGAATCTGTGCTCCTGAGAGTGACAGAGTTGGATTCAAATAAGTCCTCCCTGCACATGGTCCATCAGTCCCTTCTATTCAAACCAATATGTGATGCTGGAGTTTGTAGGTGTACTTCCAGAGACTGGAGCCTCTGGCCTGCCCATGTGCCAGCTGTGCCTGGAATCTCAGTGGAGCTGCAACTCCTACTCTACAGCTCAATGAACTCACCCAAGTCACCTGGTGAGGAAACAATGATGGACAATGGCCATCCCAGGGAATGGAGAGAGCCTGCAGCTGCAGGCAGGATAATCCCATCCACCGTATCCATGGGATATAAGCCCCCTCTCACTTGGAGGTGGAGTGGATATCACCATCCCAGACTCCTCAGGATTGGGGGAAGAGCTATGGACTAGAGTGGACTTAATGGTATTCTGTTGTAGACATATTGTGATTCAAGCAATGGAAGAAATTATAACAGTGGCCAGTGGCCACTAGATGCTTTCGGGGCAGGGAAGGAAAAAGCAGTTGTAATACAGGGGCTTTTTCAGGGCTTGGGAATCATCCTGAGTGACATTACAAGGACAGATATAGGCCATTTTACATCAGCATATACCATGCAGAACCGTGTGGGAGAGAGTGTGGTCTACAATGTGAACTATGGTCCATGTTTAGAGGCAAAGCCCCAGGATGTGTATATTCATTGCAGGTGATGTGCCACACTAATGAAAGATGTTTATGTGGGATGTTATGGGAGGTGTGGGAGGTAGGGAACATGGGAATCCTCGTAATTTTTGTGTAACATTTATGTAATCTAAGCATCTTTTAAAATATATATTAAAACAAAAAAAAGTCACAGCTGCTACTGCTGGCACCCTCCTCCACACTAAAGATGCTTTTGAACATTCAGGCCTCGGTGCTGGTGGCTACAGACAAAGGGGACCCCAGGAATCCACCTCCCCAGGAAAGCAGAGAGAGGGACACAGCCTAAGGCTGACTCAGCTTTTTAAAAAAAATTTTTGGAGGCCAGGGATTGAACCTGGGACCTTGTATGTGGGAAGCCGGCATTCAACCACTGAGCCACATCAGCTCCCAGAGTTGGTTTTTTTGTTTGTTTTGCTTGTTATCTGTTTTTGTTTTTTTTTAGGAAGCACCAGGAATCGAACCTAGGACCTCCCATGTGGGAGGTGGGCACTCAACTGCTTGAGCCAAATCTGTTCCCCCTGACTCAGCTTTTGACCCACAAACTTGGTCTACTGTGTCCCATGAGCCCTTCCAGGCTGGTTGGGGGCAGGCCATTGTTTGACTTGGGAGCCAGCTCAGGACTGAAGAGATCTGACGCTCTCAATCTCCCTCTCTACTAACTGAGACTGACTGTTGAAGACTCACCTCCCCAGGAAAGGGGGGAAAGAGGGACACAGCCTGAGGCTGACTCAGCTTTTGACTCACAAATTTGGTCTGCTGCGTCCCATGAGCCCTTCCAGGCCCCATGGAGCCGTGCCATTGTTTGCCCTGGGAGCCTCCATGGGACTAAAGAGATCCGACCCTCTCAATCTCCCTCTTTACTAACTGGGACTGTTTTTTGAGGATGCAGAGGAGAGTAGAATTATTTCCAAGCCGGGAAAAGGGAGGAGGCTCCCAGTGAAGATTGGAGAATTGTCTCTGAGAAAGTTTGAATTACAGGGCTCTTAGTCTCCAAGCAGGAACCTGTATCACATTGATCCAGTCCATGTTGCAGCAAACATACTCTGACCAAGCAATGAACTGAGAGAGATGCCAAAGCCCATCATCCACTGGCAGACCAAGAAAGTGCACATGAGGGAATTAAAAGTAAAGTAAATAAGACAGGCTTTTTATGGCCATTATAGCCTCCCTCCCCAAGGCCCTAAAAAGTGGGTCTGCAAACCATTACTGGGTCCAGAGCCCAGTTCTGAGCAACTAACAGGGACAATCCTAAAGACCCAGGTTGAAACAAGAATCAAAGAACAGCATAACACACAGCCTCCTGCCACTAAAACCCTACAAAAGAGAGAGAAATTGAGCATCTGAGTAAACTCACCATCCTAATCAGATGCCTAGACAGCAACAAAAAATTACAAGCCATATTAAGAAAATGGAGGACATGGCCCAAGAAAATGAATATATCAAAGCTCTAGAAAAGATGCAGGATTTGAGACCACTAATTAACGAGAGGCACACAAATTTCCAAAATCAAATTAATGAGTTGAAAGACAATATAGCTAAAGAGATAAACAACATCAAAAGAAGACATTGAGGGGGGTGGATGTGGCTCAAATGGTTGGGCATCCGTCTCTCATATGGAGGGACCTGGGTTCGATTCCCGGGACCTCCCAGTAAAATAAAATAAAAAAATAAAAAATGAAAAAGAAGTCATTGAGTGGAGCAGATGTGGCTCAAGCAGTTGAGTGCCCACCTCCCACATGGAACATCCCAGGTTTGGTTCTCAGTGCCTCCTCAAGAAAACAAACAGACAACGGGCAAAAACAATGAGCCAAAACAAAATGAGCAAGCAATGAACAAAAACAGACGAAGAAGCCAACTCAGGAAAAAAAAAAAGAAGACATTGAGTGAGCACAAAGGAGACTTTGAAAACCTGAATAGAAAAGAAACAGCTCATGGGAATGAAAGACATGATAGATGAGATAAAAAACACATTAGAGGGGGTGGATGTGGCTCAAATGGTTGGGCGTCCATTCCCCGGGACCTCCTGGTAAAATAAAAAGAAAAATATAGAAGGTGTGCAGGCGCGCCGTCAGGCCCCACAAGTGGGTGAGCCCCCAGGCCCCACGAGAGGGTGAGCCATCTGGCTCCATGAGCGAGTGAGCTGTCTGGCCTCGTGAGTGGGTGAGTCCCCAGGTTCCGCGAGTGGGTGAGCCCCTAGGCCCCACCGAACCACGCAGCAAGATGATGACGTAGCAAGAGAGAGATGCAGGGGAGAGCCAAGATGAGACGCGCCGAAAAACCAGGAACTGAGGTGGCGCAGGTGGCAGAATGCCTCTCTTCCACATCGGAGGTTCCCAGGATCGAATCCCGGTGAAGACAGGATGAGAAGGATGAGAGGAGAGGGCAGGAAACAGACACAGAGAATTGCCCAGACACAGAGAATTGCCCAGTGAATGGATACAAAACAGCAAAAATGGGGGGGTGGTTATAATGGATAAAAAGTAAATAAATAAATAAATTTTTTTAAAAAAACTACACATTAGAGGGGAGTGGATATGGCTCAGGCAGTTGGCCCACTGCCTCCCACATGGGAGGTCCCGGGTTCAGTTCCTGATGCCTCCTAAAGAAGACAGGCAAACAACAAGCCAAAAACTAGCAGATATCATTAAAAAGAAACAAAAAAAAAACAACCAATGAGCAGACAAAGAGCAACAACAACAACAAAACACATTAGAGGCACACAACAGCAGACTCGAATTGATAGAAGAAACAATAAGTGATACTGAAGACAAAACAGCTGAAATTGAAGAAAGAAAAGAACAGATAGATAAAAGAATGGAAAAAATTGAGCAGGGGCTCAGGGAGTTGAATGACAACATGAAAAGCAACAACATATGTGTCAAGAAAATTCTGAAAGCAGCAAGAGAGAAGCAATCCATCACATACAAGGGATACCCAATAAGAGTTAGTGTGGATTTCTCATCAGAAACCATGGAGGTGAGAAGACAGTGGTATGATACAATTAGGATATAGAAAAAGAAAAACTGCCAGCCGAGAACTCTTTATCCAGCAAAATTGTCCTTCAGATATGAAGGTGAGTATAAAATACTCACAAACACACAGACACTAAGAGAGTTCATAAAAAAGAATCCACTTGATTTTGTGATAATCAGGGCTAAACATTTGCTATATTAGAAACCATGCATGTGTCCCCAAACCTAGTTTTTCTCCCTAGATCTGGTTTTCAAAATGCAGTGATAAACCAAGCCTGATTTATTATATGGCCATCCTGTATGGGAAATGACTGTAACTAGGTATCTTTGGTCAACCTTAAGAGATACAGCAGGGGGCGGATGTGGCTCAAATGGTTGGGCATCTGTCTCCCATGTGGAGGGACCTGGGTTCGATCCCCGGGACCTCCCGGTAAAATAAAGAAAAATATAGAAGTACACGGACACGCCGTCAGGCCCCGCGAGTGGGTGAGCCCCCAGGCCCCACGAGTGGGTGAGCACCCAGGACCCACGAGTGGGTAAGCCTCCGGGCCCCGCTGAATCAGGCAGCAAGATGATGACATAACAGGAGAGAGACACAGGGGAGAGCCAAGACAAGACGCACTGAAAAACCAGGAACTGAGGTGGCGCAGGTGGCAGAATGCCTCTCTCCCACTTTAGAGGTTTCCAGGATCGAATCCTGGTGAAGACAGGAGGAGAAGGATGAGAGGAGAGGGCAGGAAACAGACACAGAGAATTGCCCAATGAATGGACACCAAAACTGCAAAAACGGGGGGGGAGGGGGTTGTAAAATGGATAAAAAGTTAATATATTTTTTTGAAAAATGTAAAAACAAATTAAGTAAATTAAAAAAAAAAAAGTATCCACCTTTGCAGGAAATATTAAAGGAAGCCTTCGAGCTTGAAAGAAAAAGACAGGAGAGAAAGGCTTGGAGGAGAGTATAGAAGAATAGCAGAAAAAATAACCAAAAGAGTAAAAAGACAGATGCAAAAATAAAATGGTGGAAGTAAATAATGTATTTACAGGAATATCATTGAATGTGAATGGATTAAACTCCCCAATCAAAAGATATAGGCTGACAAAAACATGAGCCATCCATATGCTGCTTACAAACAACTCTCTTTAGACCCTGGGATACAAACCAGCTGAAAGTGAAAGGTTGGAAAAAGATACTCCATGCAAATAGCAACCAAAAAAGAGCAGGGGTAGCTATACTAATATAGGACAAAACAGACTTTAAATCTCAAAAAAGTTATAAGAGATACAGAAGGCCATTATATATTTCTAAAAGGGACAATACACCAGGAAGAAATAACAATCATTAATATCTATGCACCTAACCAGGGTGCCCCAAAATATATGAGACAAACTCTGGCAAAACTGAAGGGAGAAATAGACATCTCTACAATAATTGTTGGAGACTTCAACACCCCACTCACATCATTAGATAGAACAACTAGACAGAAGATCAACAAGGAAACAGAGAACTTGAACAATATGATAAATGAGTTAGACCTAACAGACATATACAGAACGCTGTACCCAATCTCAGTGGATTATACATTCTTCTCAAGTGTCCATGGATCTTTCCCCAGGATAGACCACATATTAGGTCCCAATGCAGCTCTCAATAAATATAAAAAGATTGAAATTATGCAAAGCACCTTCTCAGATCATAATGGAATAAAACTGGAAATCAATAATAGAAAAAGGTAAATCACAAATATGTGGAGGCTAAACAAGACACTCCTAAATAATTAGTGGGTCAAAGAAGAAATTGCAAGTGAAATCGGTAAATATATGGAGACAAATGAAAACAAGAACACAACTTACCAAAACTTATGGGATACAGCGAAGGCAGTCTTGAGAGGGAAATTTATAGTCCTAAATGCCTATATTTAAAAAAGAAGAAAAAACTAAAATCAAAGATGTAACTGAACAACTGGAGAACCTACAAAAAGAACAGAAAACCAAATTGCAAAGCATGCAGAAGGAAAGAAATAATAAAGATTAGAGCAGAAATATATGAAATTGAGAACAAAAAAAATTAGAGAAAATCAACAAAGCCATAAGCTGGTTCTTTGAGAGGATCAATAAAATTGACAAACCCCTAGCTAGACTAACAAAGAAAAAAAGAGAGAAGATGCAAATAAATACAATCAAAAATGAAAGGGGGGCCAGTTACAACTGACCCCACAGAAACAAAAAGGATCATAAGGGGATATTATGAGAAACTACATGCCGACAAATTAGACAACCTAAATAAAATGGACAAATTCCTAGAAATGCACAAATAATCTACACTGATGCTACAAGAAACACAAAAGCTTAACAAACCAATCACATTTAAAGAGATTGACTCTGTCATCAAAAATCTCCCAACAAAGAAAAGTCTATGACCAGATGGTTTCACATGTAAATTCTATCAAGCATTTTGAAAAGAATTAACACCAATCCTGGTTAAACTCTTCCAAAAAATTGAAGAGGGAAAATTACCCAACACATTTTATGAAGTCAACTTTACCCTAATTCCAAAGCCAGATATAGACACTATAAGAAAAGAAAATTACAGACCAATCTCTCTAATGAACATAAATGTAAAAATTCTCAACAAAATACTTGCAAATAGAGTGCAACAGAATATCAAACAACTTATACATCACGACCAAGTGGGATTTAATCCTGTTATGCAAGTCTGGTTCAATATAAGAAAATAAATCAATGTAATACACCACATTAACAAATTGAAGGAAAAAAACACATGATCATCTCAATTGATACAGAAAAGGTGTTCGACAAAATCCAGCATCATTTCTTGATAAAAACACTTAGAACACTAGGAATAAAAAGAAAGTTCCTCAACATGATGGAGGGCATTTATGAAAAAAACCCACAGCTAACATACTATTTAATGGTGAAAGAAAAGAATGCCTACTGTCACCACTGTTATTTAACATGTACTGGAAGTTCTTGCCAGGAATTTAGGCAATAAAATAAATAAAAGGCATCTCAATTGGGAAGGAAGAAGTGAAACTTTCCCTATTTGCAGATGACATGATCCCATATACAGAAAATCCTGAAAAATCCACAAAAAAGCGCCTAGAGTTAATAAACAAATTCAGCAAAGTGGTGGGATACAAGGTCAATACCCCATAATCAGTAGTGTTTCTATACACGAGCAATGAACAATCAGAAGAAGGAACCAAGAAAAAAAATCCATTTACAATAGTAACTAAATGAGTCAAATATCTAGGAATAACTCTAACCTAGCATGTAAAGGACTTGTACACAGAAAACTCCAAGACATTGCTAAAAGAAATAAAAGATGACCTAAATAAAAGGAAGGCTATTTTGTGTTCATGGATCAGAAGACTAAAAATTGTTAAGCTGTCAATTTTACCCAAAACAATTTATATAGTCAATGCAATCCCAATCAAAATTCCAACAACCTTCTTTGCAGAAATGGAAAGGCCAATCTTCAAATTTGCATGGAAGGGTAAGGGGCCCTGAATAGCCAACACCATCTTGGAAAAGAAGAATTAAGCTGCAAGACTCAACTTCCCGAACTTAAAACTTATTACAGGGGAGTGGATATAGCACAAGTAGTTGAGCACCTGCTTCCCAGGTACGAGGTCCCAGGTTCAATCCTCAGTGCCTCCTAAAAACAAACAAATGAAAAAATCATCTCTCACTGGGGTGCGGATGTAGCCAATAGTTGGGCACCTGCTTCCCATGTACGAGGTCCTGGGTTCAATCTAGTACCTCCTAAAACAAAACAAAACAAAACAAAAAACTTATTACAAATCCACAGTAATCAAAACAGAATGTTACTGGGACAAGGACAGACATATAGGCCAACAAGATAAAATTGAGAGCTCAGAAATCGATTAACCCTCTCATTTATGGCAACTGCTTTTTGACAAGGATGCAAAGATCACTCAATTCAGAAAGAATAATTTCTTCATCAGTTGGTGCTGGATAGATTGGCTCTCCATTTGCAAAAAAGAGGAGGACCCCCTTCCTCACACCTTATGCAAAAACAACTCAAAATAGATCACAGACCTAAATATAAGAGCCAGAACTATCAAACTCCTAGAAAAAAACATAGAGAAGCATCTTCAAAACGCTGTGTTAGGAAATGGTTTCTTAGAAAACCAAAAAAATAGATAAGCGGGACCTCTTCAAAATTAAAAACTTCCTTGCCTCAAAGGACTTTATCATGAAAGTAAAATGACAACCTATACAATGGAAAATATTTGGAAACTGCAGATTTGATAAATGTTTAATATGCAGAATATATAAAGAAATCCTTCAACTTAACAATAAAAAGACAAACAACCCAATTAAAAAATGGGCAAAAGACTTGAATGGATGACTCAGCAAAGAAGAAACACAAATGGCCAGAAAGCACATGAAAAGATGCTCATCATCATCAGCCATCAGGGAAATGCAAATGTAAATCAAAACCACAAGAAGATACCATTTCACACCCATTAGAATGACTGCTATTTAAAAAAAAAAAAACAGAAAATTACAAGTATTGGAGATGATGTAGAGAAATAGGAATATGCATTCATTCCGGTGGCAGAATAAAATGGTGCAGCCACTGTGGGAGAGTTTGGTGGTTCCTCACAAAGTTAAGTATAGAATTACCATATGACCTGGCAATCCCACTTCTAGGTATATACCCAAAAGAATTGAAAGCAGGGACTTGAACAGGTATTTGTACCCCATGTCCATGGTGGCATTATTCACAATACCCAAAAGATGGAAGTAACCCAAGTCTCCATCAACAGATAAATAGATAAACAAAATGTGGTATATACACACAATGGAATATTATTCAGCCGTAGAAAGGAATGAAGTTCTGATTCATGCAACAACATGAATGAACTTCACAGAAATCACATTGAGTGAAATAAGCCATACACAAAAGGACAAATATTTTATGATCTCACCAATATGAAATAATTAGAATAAGTAAATTCATAGATTCAGAATCTAGAATATAGGTTACCAGGGGCCTTGGTTGGGGTATGGAATGGGGAGTAAATGCTTAATTGATACAGAGTTTCTGTTTGGGGTGATGGAAAAGTTTTGGAATGGATGGTGGTGGTGGTAGCTTAATTAGCAACACTGAATTATATATTTGAATGTGGCTAAAAGGGGAATGTTTAGGTTGTATATATGTTACTGGAATAAAAGTTTTAAACCATAGGACTGTAGAACACTGTGAAACCTAATGTCAGATATGGACTAAGTTAATAGTATAATTATAATAATATTGTGTCATCAGTTGTAGCAAAGGTACCACACTAAAGCAAAGTGTTAACAGGGAAAACTGTGCGAGGGGGGGTTATATAGGAACCCAGTATTATCTGTATGATTTTCTGTAAACCTACTTCTCAAAAAAAATTTTTTTTAATTTTCCTTTTAAGCAATTTTTAATTATAGAATTTTCAATTATAAAAGAAAAAATATAATATAGTGAACACCCATGGACTCATCCTGTTTTATTTGATCTAGTGCCCTAATTTTTAAAATTTTAATTTTAAAGTAAACCATTTCATCTGTAAATACTTCAGTATATACAATATGTACAGATAAGGATTTAAAAACAAAATTCTAAGCACAATGCCATTGTTACATGTAACAAAATAGAGGATAATTCCTTATTATTTATCTTTCAATGACATCCTACTGGGGAATTTAAACTAAAAAAAAAACATTAATTGGAGAAGACGGAAAATTACTAAAAATGAGAGTTGCACACACACTGCAAAAGATAGGAATGTAAATGGCATAAAGTGGGGGCTCAAAAAGCTAAATAACCTTTAAAAATGTAATGGCAATAAGAGATATTAGAGAGAAAAATTGCTAACCTACACCTTTCTTTAGTTTGCCACAGGGCTGCTGAAGCAAAGTACCAGAAATAGTCTGGCTTTTATAAAGGGAATTTTATTTGGGTTAAAAGCTTATAGTTCCGAGGCCACAATATGTCCAAATCAAGGCATTAGCAGAGATGTTTTCTCACCAAAGCCCGCTACTGGTGATCCTGACATCCTGCCACATGGCAAATCAACATGGCAGCTTAGATCCCTGCCTTGGCCCCGGGCTCACTGTCTCAAGGAGCCCAGCTTTGAGCTATGAGGCATATGGCTCATCTCTTCAGCCTTGAGCTGCTCTGGGGGCCCAGTCTCTTGGGGGCTCCACGCTTAAGCGTTGGCTGCTACTAGTCTTCAAGTCCTTTCCCATGTGGCAGGGCCAAAAATGGCGACTTCCTTGCTCTGCGTGTTTCTCTCTGTGTCTCTGTTTACACACAGCTCCAGTAAGAGGGTAAAGGCCCAACCTAAGTCACACCCCACTGACATTGCCCAATCAAAAGGGTCCCACACCCACAGGAGCGGATTAGTTCAAGAACATAATCTTTTTCTTTTTGGGATTCTTAAAATAACTTCAAACTGTCCCACTTATATTCATGCAAAATATAAATGGTAATTTGTGGTTACCAGAATGAATGAGTGTTTTGTTTGCTTGTTAAAATGAAAAAAATAATAAATGCAATGTATATCCTGGATTATATCCTGGACAAGAAAAAGAACATTAGTAGAAAAACTGGTGAAATCAAAATAAAGTCTGTAGTTTAGATAATAGTAATGTACCAATGTTAATTTCTCAGTTTTGACAAATGTAATTATTGTTAAGGGAAACTGTATGAAGGAGACAGGAATTCAGTGTAAGATTTTGCAAGTTATCTGCAAATCTAAAATTAATTTCAAAATAAAAAATGTAAAGTTAACTAGCTGAATGGATGGATGGATAGATAGAGTAAATAGGCTTGGAGTCCTCCAATTGGATTTAAACAAAATCATGAAACTTCCTTTCCAAATGTTCAGCATCACAAGTAGTCTACAATTTGGGAAGAGTGCCCTCTGGTGGAGTTAATACTTGGGATTTCTTTTTTAAGTTACTTTTTTATTTTTGAGGTACCCAGGGCCAGGGATTGAACTAGGACCTCATATGTGGGAAGCCACCACTCAGCCCCTGACCCAAATCAGCTACCCTGAGTTGGTTTTTTCATTTGTTTTGTTTGTTTGTTTGTTTGTTTGTTTTTTTAGGAGGCACCAGGAGCTGAACCCAGGGCCACCCATGTGGGAAGCAGGCACTCAACTGCTTTAGCCACATTTGCTCCCCTTTTTAAGTTACTTTTAAATCAATGATAATGTGCCTATGAAGTAACTCAGGTCTCCTCCCACATCACCCTCCACCAAAACAAACAAAACAAAACAAATACCTAAAGTAAAAGCAAATAATATTTTATAGTTTTTCCTCATTTCAAGACTAAAACATATTCATTATAGAAAATTTTTTAATTAAATAAAGATCTCCCACAATTCTACCCACAAAAGAGAACCTCTAAAGTTATTGTGTCTTAACACATAATGACCATTTTCCCACATCCTTAAATGGTCTTCAGGAACATGATTCCATTAACCCCATGAACCATATTTCAATTCACCTCATTTCTAAAGGGTACTTTTTTATCCTGTAGGTCATGTCTACAGGATATGTGGTAACTTTTCCTTTGTGCCTGAAGAGTTTGGGGTATGTATGTCTTAGTTTCTGAGAAAATAGGACCACTTTCTAGGGGTAAATTTAGGCTATGGGAGCTGGACGGGCCCTCAGACACCATTTTGTCCAACCCCTTCCTCTTCTTTAGGGGAGAAGTGACCTTCCCCAGGCTTGGGGAGGTGAGACAGTGCTGGACTCAGGACCAAGGATAAAGTTTACAGACTGACCAGTACACACAAGTTTCAGTTCTCGCCTGGATTTCATTAGAGTTCCTTTTGACCTGGTACCTTATAGACTTTTAAAAATTGTACCATATGCTCTCAAAATCTCATCCTATTTCTTCCTTTCTTCTTTTTTTTAAACCCATACAACATTTGTAGTTACTTAATTAACCAATTATATAGCACTTACCCTGGGGGCAAGCACTGTTTCACCCCTGTAAGCTTTATTTTCTCATCTAACTGCCCAAAACTCCCCGCACTGCTCTTCTTCCCTGAACTGTTGTGTGTGT
>JAQZBX010039466.1:0-23030 GCA_029593785.1 Cabassous unicinctus
CAGAACCTTGTCCTTCATGTCATTGTTGTCACTGGTTGGTTACAATCGTCAATATAAATCTGCAGATCTCAAGAGTTTGGCCAAATTCCTAGTTTGTTTTTATAGTTAACAGTCCCAATTATTAATTTCCACAGAAAAAGTAGAGCAAAATAAGTGTCAACTGTAGTTTTAGATGATCAAGTATGTGGCTTTTAATATAAATAAATTTAATATGCATAAGTTTTCAGGCATACATTGCTATTCCTGTATCATCTAATTTGACCCTACTACCAAAAAAGTAAATAACAATCTGGTTTTGCTACTGGGACATCGACTGTGAGGTGCAGCCATATTTTGAAGAGGAATTCTTAGTGATTTTTCAGGACAAGCATTCATAAACTTCCAAATCTGTGCTCCACGTGACAATGACTTAGCACTTGCTCAATTCCGCTGCTGGCTTTTCAAAATTCTGACTGTTGATCGCTGCTGAATCAAACTGGCTTCTATCTGTAAGAAATTAAATGGAGGCAATTTGGGAAAGAAAAAGAAGGGGGGAAAGATTGACGAAGAGAAAGCTTTTATAACAAAAGTTCCTTGCTTGCACGAAGCACCTCTAAAAATGAGAACAACAAAGACACAAAGAATCGATGCAATGAAACTGTAGCATTTACTTTCCAAACAGCAGAGTAAAGGGTAGCAGAGGAAAGCAGCAGCAGCCAGGCTCTGTTTAACCAGCTGGGACTGGCCGATGCTTGGGCACCAGACAGCCACTTGGATCTCGGACCTCAGAGAGAAGGAAATTTCCTTGTGATAATCCAGGGGAAAAAGTGTGCAGTTAGAAACATTTCCTATACCATGAGCTGGAGGCAACCATTTTAAAAAGCTTGTCTTTGTGCCTTTTGCATTCACAGTAACATTATCTGTCATTAACATACTTTGCCTTCATTGCTACTCCTTCTAAAATAAGAGTGAGAAGATTCCTTGGGACAGTTGGTGATGAAGAGGAACACAAATACGACGATTCTTACCAAGCTGCTCTAGTTTCACAGCGCACACTCCGTTCCTTTCATTAGGGTTTGTTTCTCTCCCCCATACTGTCCCCATTCTCCTTATCATTGGGTCACTTCCAGAAACTACTCCTAAGTGGTCCTGTGACTTACGGGGTGTGAGTGGGTTTATCCACATGCTGCCTTAAAGAACACTCACCCTTCATCTGAGTCAGTTGCCTTTTAATGGAAACACTATTTGCTGATCATTTCCATAAAAATGTGTGCTGGCACCGCTTTGTTTCTCTTGACATTGGCCCAAGTGTTTTTCTCTTCTGATCAATTTTTTATTTAAACTCGACATGTCTTCTTTTTGTTTATTTTTAAATCTATTTCCATTTTTACCAGAGGGGAAACAGCGAAGTCAATGGGACCCAGCTGCCCTGAATCAGCCCCAGGACCCGCATTTGTGCATCCGACGTGGTCCCCGGGCAAGGCTGAATGCGCAAGTCCAACTGTTGCTCCCCCCCAAGCAGGGGAGAAAAGGACAGCTTTTCCAGTCTGACACACAAATGGACACGGACTCTGTATGTCATCCTGTGGACTATTTGCAGCTTGGTCTTACTACTTGGGTGTTGTCTCGCACACGATCTGACCTTGGACACCGATAAGTTTGATAAGTACTGTATCATCTTTTCACACGTGGAAAGAATGTGCAGTCAGTGACTCTGCTTATTTAATGGTGTCCTTTGAGAATTACAAAAGGAAACTGTCAACTGCTTTTTTGTTTATCATTATCAATTATCAGACCACACTTTACAAGATACTGCTCAGAGTGTAATTCCCTGACATCAAGGTCCTTCTTTTTTTTTGGATTTCCTCAGCTCCTTCACTGCTTTCTAGTTCCCATTTAAATCATGGACTCACACGAGCCAACTTTTCTGTTAAACAATCAGAATCTCTTTCAAAGCTAGGCACTGGCATCTTATATTTAAGCCATGCATTTCCAAGGAAGTAAAACTGGATCTTGGGGGGAGGCAATAAAGTCTTACTCTTTTTATATATAAAGCACATGTATATGTACAATGCCTAAACAGATATACAATATATCTGTGGTATTAACATTTCATGAGAAGAAGGGACAATTATGGGAGAAAAAATGTCTAACAAGGTTCCTTAAGGTGTTTGATAATGAAAAAAGTTGAAAAACACTGATTTAAGTCTAAGGGCACCTACATCACAAAATATCACTACTTCTCGATGCTGACAGTGCCGATGCCTCAAGCGATGTACAAACACTAAGTCTGCATTTATTCCAACCTGTTTACGAGATCCCAAAATTAATTCTAGAAGTTGGGACTTGAAAGAGTAAAGCTTCCCACTTACTCTTTAGCAACTCACATACATGCTACCTCCTGTTTTGGAAGGCACAACAGGTGCGAGGCACAAAAAGCAAAACCAAAGCAAAATCAAAAATGAGAAAAAAGAAGTGAAATCAAAAACTAATACTCTGACATAAATGAAGCCCATTGTACTTATTCAAAAATAGTAACCTTCCTTGTTGAATGTCTACAGACCAAAGATTTCTGGGGACAGCTTCTCATTCCATATTAGGTATCCAATGCAGCAAATCACCTCTGCCTTGCAAAAGGTGCCTTCATCTATCACGAATCTTGCTAATTCCAAAAAGAAAGCATGCATTTAACTTTCCCAAATATATGGTATGCAATTCTTTTTTTACTTGCTTGAGACATAGACTAAAAAAGAGTGTTGAATCTTGCTTCCTTTGCCAGTGCAAGCACAACTTGTGCTGATTCTCATTTCTGCTTCTTTTTTAAACGTCTTCAATCTGGGTCGGGTTAGAAGGGATTCCTAGCCTTTGGGGAAAGTTGCCTGCATTGAGACCACTTCAAGTAGTCGTTTCACTTCTAATCTCAGAGATTACATACACCAGCATATCAGAACATAGAAATGACAATTTTGCAAAGACCTCAGTGGCAATTTATGGACTGTGGACAGTAAGTGAAGTTTGTTTTCTGTCCTAAAATCCCAGACTAGGAAAGCCTTGTGACTAAATTGAAAAACCCAGGGAGTCTGTGAGAATCCCCACATCTCCTAAGGCCTCTGCTTTCTTCACCTCCCCGGAGTTCCCTGGAGCTGAGTCCTAATGGCCAATTCCAAGAACTCAGGCACCTGCCTCCAGCAAATCCACCCTGAACCCTGCTCATTCCCAGACACAAATCTCCATGAAAACCAGACAGAGGACAGAAAGCAGAGAGAGGCAGGATGTTCCAAAATCGCTTCAGATCTGCTGCCTGATTTCATTAGACTCACTGGCTTAGTTCTTTTGGGGTCTCTGTGCACGTTTGCTGCAGGCGAAACTTGGCTAGCGCTGACTCTTCCAGAGTCTGCAGGTTCCAAACACATAAGGAAGTAAGACGAGCAGGGGAGGGGCAGGGAAGCTGTGGGGTGGGTACACTGCAGATAGAGGTGATGAGGGAGGGGAAAATGCCTAGCAATGCTTAGATTACTTCATGAGGTGACTCTCCTGGGAGAGTCCCTGAATTCCCCACCCATCCTTATAGCATTTGTTCAGCCTGAAGGGAAAAAAAAATAAACTAACTAGCCTTGCCTGAATTAATCCAAATTTAACTATGTATGACTGTTTCCAAGGGCATGTTTCAGCCACCCCATGCCGCCAGCACCCAGTCCGAGAAATGGTAGGAATTTGTCTCAAAGCCCTTCCGGGATTAGAAAGCCAGTTGTCAGGCCCGTGTGCAGGAGCACCTGGACAGAAGACACCTGCCCTCGCGCGCGCACTGCTGTTCTCAGGTTCTTTCCCAGCGATAACACGGTTTTCCCTCTGAGATTTTAGACACATGTGGCTTCCATCAACGTGGGCTTGTATTTACTCTGTGTTGAGACCACTCACTTAGCACATTCTCATATTTACACATGTTCACTGAACATAACCTCAAGTGAATTATTTAAGAAGTCTTAATGTGCTTCAGACTTCTCGAATATAATTTAGGCTTTAAATTAAGTTTGCACTCCCACAGGAAACTGGGCTAGCGAGTCGCAGTGCACGGCATCTAGTGGATACGGCGCCGGGCTTGGGATGGAATTTCAGTTTCCCCAAAAAGGATTTCGCCCAGTGGGTGATGATCCACGTTGGACGAAACTGGATGCAGAGATCTATACTGGTGCAGACTAGAAGACAGCCATGTTTGTGGATTTTTTGCTTTTTTTTTTTTTAATAAACCACGATATTCTTCCTCCCTCCATGTTCAGCTACCAATAGCTACACTAAATTAGGTGTAAAATTTGACATATCAATTAGAGTTAAGAGAAAGCCACACATACTTTATTGAACAGTTTTTGACACTAAGCACTGCCCATTGAGAAAAATAAGCTAGGAAAAGTAGAGTGTAATTTCCCTTATCAGGCACTAGTGATAATGAAAACTAACTGTACAAGGAAACACTGACAAGGAGTTCACTGGGAGACCAGGCAATGGGACTGAAAATAAGTTTCTGACCTGTGAAAATGTGATGACAAACCTGCTAGTAAGGTTTTTTCCTTCACATGGAAATGAAATCAAATCAAGCTCAAATCATGCATAACATGAAAGGGTTAAGTGATTCAACGACAGGTTACACATAGTGCACTGGTAATAAGAAATAGCATTTAAGTGTTGTGGATCAACCTTACGAGACTTTGCTATGCTTCAATATTACACGAGAAGGGAAAGGCCCACGTTACGTGCAATCTGTCTTTACAAATTGTGTGAGTGATTGCTTTTACAAGTTCATTCTGGAACACTGTATTGGTTGACATCCTTTCTTTCCCTGAGATGCTAGCACCTCAAGAACGCTGTTGTTCAAAATAATAAATGATATTACTCTCAAGAAACCATCCACATGCAAACCAAGAAAGTTGTCATCATGCTGGGATTATCTTTAAATAGGAAATACTCAAGTAACAGTTTTATGCATGAAGTTGTCAGACCAGGAATCCAAAAAAGCAGCACAGTCGTTACCAGGCACACAGTGTTTCAGTCTGAAAGGAGATATTTTATTTTGCTCTTTAAAAGCATGACGTGAGTCAACAGGAAATCATATGTACATGTTCCTTCCAATTCGAAGCCACGGATTTACTACGGAACATGTCATCTAGCATTCAATGTTTCATAGTTACCATATTTGGTTCCATGGTGATATTTTCAACGATATTACCAATGGAGACACAGGTCATAAATTACTCATGATCAAGACTTCCTGGTTGCTAATTACATTAAATGTGGACTCCTAAGCCAAGCACTCTAGACAGTAGCCACACGTGGCTGTTGAGCCCTTGAAAGGCAGCTGATCCAAACTGAGATGTGCTCTGTAAGCATAACCACATGCCATATTTCAAAGGTAAGGATGAAAAAGGACGTAAAGTATCACATCACCAGTTTATATTGATAACATTTGAAATGATAATATTTAGACACATTGTATTACATAAAATATATATTAATGTAACTATTAGAAAATATAAAGCTGCCCGTGCCACCCACATTCCTCCTCCTTTACCCAGCGCTGCTCTGACCTCCCCTGGCTCTGCCTCCATGTCTACTTGCTCGACTTCTTGTCACTTCCGCGAGTGGACCCTTGGCTCTGGCCAAGCACAGCAGAGCCCCATGCTGAGATCCAGTGTCAGCGTGCCTGGGTTCCCACTAGCCCTGCCTCCTACTACTCGCGTAACTCTGGACAGGTCCCTTAATGCTCCTGAGCCTCAGTTTGCTATTCTGGAAAACAGGTGGCAACGCCAATACCTCAAAGAGCCTTGGTAAGTGACTCGTCTCTTCAGCCACCTGGTGGAGGAAATGTCAGTGACCATCCTCCACAGCTCTGCATTCTTCCTTTCCATCCCCAAGGTGACTTCATTGTCTGCTTTTTAACTTCATGCTTGGGTTACTGAAATAGGTTTCTAGCCTGGTCCCTCCAAAACCTGGGAGGTCTTGGGCAGGGCCTGCACTGTGTGACCTGTCTCCCAGCGAACACACCTGACACTCCAAACACAAGCAGCACCTGACTTCCCACACTGCTTCTCCCTGCCACCCCAGCCTCTCCAAATCCAATATCTGTCATGGCACAGCTCAGATCCTTGTTTCACAAGAAGCATTTTCTGGTCTCCTGATGGGTTGGTGTTAGATCATGTTTTGATAGGATGATACATACGAGATGGTCTATTTTATATATATTCTACTTTGCTCCAAAAAAGCAGTCTACAAGCATTATATAATACAATTTCTTAAAGTTCAGAAGCAGATGCATAATAAATAAGAAAGGTGAGGTTAAAGAGAAACAAGGGTGAGAACAGAAACTCCAGCTAGGCAGGTGGTAGCTTACCAAAGCAGGCCAAGGGTCTCTCACACTTGCTGGAGGTGATTCACACATATGATGAATCCAACTAAACGGTCATACAATTATTCCTGATGCTGAGACTAAAAATGAATTTATTCCGTGAACCTATAAGAAGGAGGATCTGTGTGATAAGATAACAAGCTCTCTTAACAGTAGCCAATTGCAAACCCAGCAAGTTGCACAGGCTGCCTCTGCTTTGGCCCTCAAGGCAAAACATCAGAACACAATGAAGGGGCTGTCTCCTGCATCACCATCCAGTCCAGGGCCCCAGCTCATTGCCATGCCAGCCTGATTTGACCACGTGGCATTGCTGAGCTTGCCGCTCTTGTTGGTGTGTACATTCATCCCCTTTCTAGATTTCATAGGGCATGCATTCAAGATTTCATGCATATGCATTCATCCCCTTTCTAGATTTCATAGTTGCATGCCTTCATTCCTTTTCTAGATTTCATGCCATGTGCATTCACCTTCTTTCTAGATACAAAGAAAGGCTTCCCCACAGTGCCTCACACAGTGTCTTGCATAGACTACGAGGCAATAGCACAGGCATCACAGACAGCTGCCCATTCCCCAACACAATCTGTGCTTTCTTGTGTGTGTGTCTTCCTGGCACTTGCCTGTCCCGTAATCTGGAGCAGCCCCTCCTCTGGCAGAGTCTTGAACCTTTACAACCTGAGTCAAATCTGACCGCCAACCAATTTCTGCCTACTCAGCATCCACTGCTTTCTCAGCCATTCCATTTGCCCTGCATTAATTTCCACCTGTTGATATTTATCCTGAGGACACTTAAGTCAGAGTGCCTTTGCATGGGTGAACTATCATCTGCTAAACTCGGCTATTTGAAATGAAAATGGCTCTAGTTTGGTTCACTTGTTGTCGATACAATTAGTTGAAAAGACAAGATTCAGGCATGCCCCCTATTGCTGGAGTCAGATAGGTACTAAGACAAGTACCACACTGGAATGTTCTGGCTTTCCCCATTAAATTGGCAGTTGTCTTCCCAACCTCTAGATATGCCCAGTGTCTCAACAGTCTCTATCTAGTCCCAGTACACATCTCTCTTTCAAGCAGCACACTCATTTAACAAGCAATCAATAAATACATTTTGATTAAGAAATTTAAACATTTCTGGGCTAAAAATTAACAAAGGAAATTTAACATGATATAATGCTTAATTCTTGCAAAGAAAAAAATTCACACTGATACAAAATACATGCTACAAATGTGATCTTAATTTGCACACAAATGCAACCCCTTCTCCACTTCGCGGTGCTTGATGGACAGTTCTACGTGCTTATGGAATGACGTTATTGGCTTATCTTTCTTCGGCTTTGCAATTTTGGTCTGGAATACTTGTGGGAAATTATGTTTGTGGGATGTTCTATTTAATCACCTATGTATACAAGTCTTAGAAAACTGCAAAGATAAATTGAAGTTCATTATGAGATATGAATATAAGCCACTTCAGAACTGATACTGTTTCAGCTGCAAAATCCTTTTTACCTTGATACATCAAGTGGCAATCAATAAGATCTTTGTCTACTTCCATGGCAGGGGGTTGGTGAGTTTCAGAATTTGGGTAAATACTGGTAACATGCTGACTTAACTTCCCCTCTCCAGAGAAGTCTTCCAATATCCCCTATATTTATCTTTATTGTTATTACTTCTATGTTAAAAGTCTGTAGTGCTGTAAATTTTACTGCCAGGGTCAAATAGACCAAAAAATACTTTTCGATACTGAAGAAGAAAATTTTTCCTCCACTTTTGCTTATTCTGTCATCTTGCTGCTGTAACCTGCACTGCAAAAAAGAGCAAGCTTTGCACAAGACAAGTTTAAATTTTGTACAATTATAGACCAAGATTTGTAAATCTGGCAGCAGGTTCACATCAGCCTTGTGAGGGCAGACATAATTTTAATGAGAATCCATTCAAAGTATAAAATCTTCCTAGAACACTCCCAAACTGAGAGGTGGCTTCTTTTCTAAATATTTTACCTCATTTCCTAATAAAAGTAATCTCTGCTTTCTGATACATTTAATTAAAAGGTTTCATGATGAGATTGCAAGTATGAGTGGTTCATGTTTCAAAACATTTCATTTCACAAGCACATACTTCAATGATTATTTACATTCAGCTTAAATCTATGTATGTCCCATGCAAAAATCCTGAAATGCACCTTGTTCAATTTGGCAGTCCAAAGTTTTTCCTTCTAAATGGTGCTATAGTCATCCCCTCCCTCTCCACCAGGATGCTCCTTTTAACATTTTTCAGGCCCTCCTCAAAGCCCTAAGCTCCTTCATTACTCCAGCTTCCAGCAGAATCCCAAGCATCAGTAACACACAGAGGCGGGTTTGGGAAAGGAATTCCCATATTTCTGAAATTCCCTTGCCTAAGCTTCCAACCCCCGGCACCCGTACATTCTAAGAGAGCAGCTTAGGTGCTAGCTGTCAGCATCTCTCTCCAGGCATCAGAAAGTGTATTTACAACCACACTGAGAGTTGAGAAGCTACCTCCACCTCTCCAGCCTTAGCATTCAGCACAGTGTATGGCATGCTTGGTTCAAGAAAAATTAATTATGCACATGGGGTTACACCTGAATATCAGCAACTAACAAAAGCCATTTCATCGGGCAAAATTCTGCCCACAATTATTTTAGCTTTGGTGTATATTTCCAAATTGCTAACAGCACTGTCACTATCATGGTAAAGCAGTTGTTTGTCAATCAGGTTAAGAAGTGCAGTTTGCCAAGGGGCAACGATACAGGCATTGGAAAAGCGCCAGCTTCCCGACATACTCTGTACCAACGTCCCATTTTAAATTCATTCATAGGAACTTGAAACCCACTTTTCAATAGACACACAGCTCTAAGTCAAGGTACCTAGCTCTGCCCACCCAAAGCATTTAACAAATAAGGCAAATGGAAAGGACCACGGGTAGTACTGCAGTGTCCGACTGCCTTGGAGAGTGGCATTTCCATTAAAAACTGCTTTTAAGCTCCCAAGACACTAGGGCCAACTCCCCACCCTGCTCCCCAGCCTCTCTTCCACCCAGACCACCAATGCAGCAAGCAGCTATCGCCTCTGAAGAGGCAGCAGGGAAGGACTGGTCTGTGGATGAACAGGAGGGCATCCACACGGCTTTCTGTTGCTGGGGTGAGGAGGTTGCTGACTCTTGCTGAGGGTCGTGAGCCAGGGGGCCTCAGGTGCCCGAGCTGACAGCAGCTCCTGCAGGTGTAGAGCTCCAGGGACAGAACCAGTGAGGAACACACAGGGGCTGCCATGTGTCAGCGAGCCATCAAGTCATCAAGGGCTGCCTAGATTTCAGGAACCCACATCTACAAACCATGGTGGAACAGCGTTTCTCTGACTGCTAAGTTTCAATCCATTTATTATATCAAGGCAAAAGGTAGCTACAGACTTACAAAGACTTGTGTTTCTTTAATTGTTCAGAAAAGTCCAAAGCCTGATGCTCATCTGAGTTCAGATGGAAAGTAGCACAACACCAGCTAATCCATTGTCATGATGCTGCTCCACTGTACACAGCTGAAACTTCCTCAAGGTGCTAGCACAAACCTACCTGCCCGAAGTGTAGAAAAACCTGCACGCTCCAATTTAGTCTGTCCTTGTTTCACTTTGCAATTCTGAACACTTCAGTGGGCTCTAAGAATCCATGACCCACCATTTCCATTCCTTCTCAAAGAAAACGGAGCCTTCTGTCAGTGGTGGAGAGTTCCTTATGGGACTGTCTCAGGAAGGCAGCACTGCCACCAAAAAGGGCTTTGTGCCTTTGCTTTCCTGCACTCAAAACTGAGGAGTAAAAGCATTTCTCTGCTTTTAAAAGAAGATTTGGGAACTCCTGCCGAACCCTTAAATCACATGAAAATTAAGGTTTCCTGTTTTAAAAGACATCCTAGATTTGCCTGTTTTCTTTCCCAATTCATTGGAGGGATGCTTGTTTCCCCTTAGAGCAGGAGTTCTTAACAAGGGGTCTGTGAGCTTGAATTTAAAAAAAAACATTATTCTAGTGGGGACCAGTTGGTGCCGGTGAGATATATTTATTAAATATTACACAATATAGTGTGGACTTAGTAAAGGGTCCATGGTTTTCACCTGACTGGCAAAGGGGTCCGTGGAACAAAAAAAGGTTAAGAACCCCTGCTTTAGAGTATGTTTTCTCATAGGAATAATATTATTCTTAAAAAGAATTCCATACGAGACACCAGCATGTATGAAAACCTCATTCCCGCAAAAACAATTGAAAATTATAGGGTTTTTTCTAAAAGGAAGCAGCTACAGAACTAGGTTTTAAAACCCTTCAGATGAGCTGTTTGTCCTACATCAGACGGATCTCACATCTGGTTCTCCAGGGGCATAATAAAATAAAACGATAAATTAATTCAAACAGCCTGCATTACACACTTCAAGGGTATCTCAGCGTTCACACAGCCATTTTTGAAGAGGACAAAGTCACAGAACTGAACTTCCCCTGCACACACCTCTGCGTACACACATCAAGGTAACCAAATCCCTTACTTTCACTGGTAAATGACTGTTTCTCACAGGCAGTCAGGGCCTTCCAGATGATGGCATACCATGATAAAAACAGAAGCTCTTAAAAGGTAGTTTAAATCTCAAAGCGAGACGCAGCGCTCCACTTTCAGACACACCCTTTAATTTCTTGGTGTTCTCTACATTTTACTTACACCTAAATTTAGCAAAGTAATTTTAGATGGCCCGCCGTCACTACCTTCACTACATTTGCAGTGCTACATGCTTGAAGCATTGAACCCTCTCTCTTTTGAACACCAAAACATTTGAAATAAAAGCTAAGAGGGGAAATTTTGCCCCTTGCTATTTCGAAAAAATGGATTCAAATGATAGTACAGAGCCACACCCAAAGCCAGCCAAAGTTTTTGCACCAGCCGCTGGGAACCCCTGCTGTTGTTTATTTACAGAATAGCTGCCTTGAATCAATAAATTCAAGAAGTTGTACCCTAAAAATTCCTAATGTACAACTAATAAACAGACAGCTAAAAAGCTGACTGACTGTGCAGGGAAGTACCGAGAATGCCGTAACACAAGGAATGTCACCGGCACTGAGGGGCAGTGGGGCAAACCCCCCGGGAGCATTGCCAATTACTGCAGTGACTGTCAAAGTCCCCAGAGAACTCCGACTGCACACTGCCACCAAGTACCGTCATCATCTGAAACTGCGTCCCAAATACGTGAATGCCTCTGTCTCATCAGCTTATTTTCCTTACAAATACTACTCCAAATTTTTAAATAGTTTCACATTCAAGGTACAGATCATCGACAAAGGCTGGACTTTGAAACACTATGATCCTCAGAAAAGTTCAAGTATCCTTACACAATGAAGAAAGGAAAAAACCTTCTGGCATTCTCCTCCTCTCTGGAAGAGGTTACCTGGGACGCAAAGGAGGTGACAAAAAAAGGAATCTGCATTCAGAGAGACCAGCTGACAACGTAAACTGGGACTGGACGCGATGCAGCATCAGAACGCTGGGACCCTGCTCATAAAGACCTACTTCTCATTTAAGTGACGTCCACCACATCTCGCTTCCCAGGCTCCGTGTGTCTCATTAGAAATGTGTAGATGTCTCTATGTCAATACTTCCTGACTTGAGTTCTATGAAATAGCAGCCGGCACTGACATTTATTCATCGTGACAATGTCTCCCCACCACTCCAAAGAGGGACGGCTGATGCTGACTGGCTATCGTTTTCCAGTTGGGAATAGGAAAAGATTTCAGACACATTAGAACCTCTGTCTCGTGAAGAAATAAGTATCCATTTTTATTTTTATGTTTTGTTTAACCCGAGTTAATAAGAAAAATATCAGTGCTAATACTAACTGTAGAGAAAAAAATGTTGACGTTTTCTATTACCTATTTACAATATGATTTATGTATGATATAGCCAATGTATACATAATATATAAGATTTTAGAATAGTAAATTAATCAACTTTGACATCTGTCAGAGAACTCTTTAAAACTGTAATCTTCTTACTTATTTATCTGGCATTCCACTGGGATCTTGGTCCTTACCACAAGTAAAATACCTGATTTTATAAGAGTAGAAATTCAACAAGATTTTTCCTTAATACCAAAACAAAACATGAAAAGAGGGAAGCATGTTTCTATACACACGTACTTGCAGCCTCAATCCATTCAATGGTAAATTCTAATTTTCAAAAATGTAGCTAACGAAGGCACATTGGATTAAATCACCAAGAACTAATCATGAAATAATAAATAAATGTGAAGGAATGAATCACAATTCTAACCTGAATTTTAAAAAATAAAACGAATTACTTATAAAGTGCTACAAAACAGAAGAAACTGAACTTCTAAGTGCTATTGGAATTATAGAGTTTTTAACAAATATCTAAAAACTTTTATTATGCATTTGCTAGTTTAGTGTAATTTCCAAGAACTCACTGGCACAAATCAAAGCTGGAATTAGCAAACTGCAGATACATGTTGTGTTGCACTTTGCACTCATGAAGACTTTCTTGAGAATTATATAATTTTACCTACTAGACACAAGTTTTCCATTTGCATAACAGACACTGTTTCTGTAGAACTGTAATTTCAATAACATGATTAGCTGACAAATAACTTGACCCCGGGTGAATTAATTTCTCTGGTTGGGCTCTTACAAAATTTCTGTTTCCTGATCCTCCTGATGGATGAACTGTCTGAGCTCTGGCCTGGTCAGAGCAGGCACAAGCTGATGCCAGCACAGCAAGGGTTAACCCAAAGAATGTGACAGTTTTCCGGGTGATCCTCAGAGCTGAGGCAGTTCCCCGCCCTAAACGACTTGGAGAGAATCTAAGGTACTAAAAACTAGCCCCAGTGGTAGGCTCGGTGCCCTTCAATGTCAGGGAGGGAAACACTTTTCAAGTTGAAAGTTTTCTGAACTACAGAAGCTCTAGAAAAGCGTATGTTTGAGCATGAATGTGGCACATATGAATGTTCTTTTGAAGGACAGACGAAATTATCTTTAAATTAACGAAAAGTTGTATAAAATCCACACCTACATTTAAATTGGTTATCCATTTCTTTGAGCAGTTTCATCTGCTATTAATAGAGGCATCTGAATCTTAGACTTAAACGAACCAATGTCTCTAAACATCTACACTGTGAATAATGACCATCAATGGAAGACGGATTTCAGAAAGAAACCAAGGCGGCCAGCTGAGAAAAAGCACAGGCTGCGTTTTAAAACATGCTAACTTTTCCAATTAAGGTGGTGAACTGGAAGCATAAAAACAAAACAGCTGAAGACTGAGATGCCAGAGGTGAAAAGACAGACGCGGGCAGAGGAAAGAGAGGGGTACCGGCCTGGCGCCAGGGCTGGGAGCCCCGGGTTCAGGAGCGAGCTGTGCGGACGCCCTGGAAGGTCCAGTCCACGCACCTAAGGCCCGGACAGGGGCAGCCACGACCCAAACCTGGTGTCTACCTTCAGCCACGAGTGGCTTTTACTCAGCTCTCCTTCCAGACCCGACAAGAACAAATAACCGCCTGCTCCCTGCCCCTAAGGTGATCCCGGCAACTTGCGCTTTTAGCACTCACCCGGATGCCGGCGGGCGGGAAGACGCCTGGGAGCGGCGCGCGCCCCTCCGGGCCCCGGGCCCCGGGCCCTGGCGCGCTGTCTCTCCCGGCGCCGCACGCCCCACCTGTGCCCCGGCCGTCGGAAGCTGCCCGCCCAGCAGCGTCCCGCGCAGCCCGACCGGAGCGCGCCCTACCCCGGGCGCCCCGCGGGCCACCCCGCCAAGACGGTTCCCGCCGCTGGGGCCGAGCAGAGCGCGCCGGCGCGGGACTTACCGGAGGCGAGCGCCGTCGTCGTCGTCGGGGGACGGCGTGTCCCGCACGTGTGTGGCCGCGCGTGGCCGCGCCCCCGGGTGCCCGCGCGCGTTCCTGGCCGTGCGCGCCGAGCCGGGCCGCACTGACTCCCCTGGCGCGGACCGGCTCAACCCATGGTGTGGGCGCCGGGCGCGGGGAGGCTCCGGCTCCCGCCAATCGCCGAGCAGGGCGGCCTCCTCGACGCGCAGCTCGCCCGCCGGGAGTACGCTCCGAGGTGGATGCGCGTGTCCGTGGACGCGCGTGGGTGCGCGTGCGTCCGCGAGTGCGCGCGCCCTGGGGCCCGGGAGCGCGGGCGGCGCGAGCAGGTTTGGGCACTGCGCGCCCTGCTCGGGGTTGAGGCCGCGGCTGGCTGCTCCGGGAGCAAGAGGAGGAGCAGGAGACGGAGGAGGACCGGCAGGGCCTCGGACGTCGGGAGCAGGGAGTCGGGCCCCAGCGGGAGACGAGCCCGGGACGCGACTCCAGGAGGAGAGAAAGGGAAGGAGGAGATGGCGGAGGGAGGGACGAGGTGGGCTAGGGTGGCCGCGGGAAGTCTCCGAGCGGCTTGCTGCGGGCAGCTCGGTGCCTTTTTTAGTGGAAAGTGCTATTGTTTTCCAGCCTCGGTGAAAACCGTTACAAACATGAAAAAGTAGTAATACACATTAAAACCAGCTCCTGCGGGACAAAGTTAAAAATGACCACCGAGTGCCTTTGATGGTCATCAAAAGTAAAGTGTCGTCGGCCGCCCTCAGCTAACGAGGAAGAGATACGGTGCAGCGGTGCCACCGGTGTTTGAAGCCTGCGTGCACGCCGAGCCCCTGGCGCTGGAGGAGACCGAGGGACGCCTGGCAGGAGCGCGCTGCTGTCAGCGCGGACGCCCCGGAGGCTCCCGCGCCCGCGGGCGGGACGCGGTGACAGCAATCCTCGGAAGAAAACAGCCCCCAAAAGGTGGGGCCAAGAGGGCCCGCTCATCCGCATCGGGGGCACTGTGCTAAGCCCCCTCCACGTGCCTAAGTTTAGAAATGAATTCCAGAGTCGAAATCGTGCTTACCTGAACGCGGCTTCGCTTCACTCATGTCCCGCGGGGCCCGCCAGGACAGTCCCAGCGCGATCTCCAGGAACGCGCCCCGGAGCGCTCCAACTGCACCCTCCCTCCATCCCCACCGAGTGAAAACTACCCATGTCCCTCCCTCTCGGAGCTTTAACAGCCAAGAATTTCAGCAAAACAGCCAGAAAGAAAGCGAAGTCCCCCCACCCCAAGGGAAAGGAGGGAATAAGCACTCCTTTAATTTGAAAAATAATAATTAAAACTCCCTCAACGTTTAAGGCCGAGCAACATAATCTATTAATTGGTCGCTATTAACATGCAGTTTTATTGACTACAGCACACAGAAGTCTGATTGTGAAGGAGTGTTTTCAATGAAAGTGGAGTTATTTTAGCTGCAGACATGTTTACATTTCTGTGGTTTAGTCTATAACTTTCTCTTTTTCTTGCTTCAAAATTCTGCTCCATGAAGCAAAGCCCTTAGCTCCCAGACATTCCAAAAAGTCTGCCAAAATAATAGGAAAAAAAGAAAGAGAGGGAAGAAAAAACACTCGGAGACCCCCAAGTCTGGGTCAGACTCGGGGTTGTGCGTGGGCAGCGTGAGCATGCCCCCTCCCCACACACTTTCCAGTTTAAAAAAAAAAAAGGCTTCAGGGCTCCATTTCCTGTTTGCAGGGAAAAAATAAAATGGGTCTAAGCAGCTGAGTTTAGAAACCTCCTTCTCCAGGACCTATAGGTTCTGGGAGATTCTTTAACCCTAGAGACGCCAACATGGGCAAATTAATTTAAGGATCTACCATTACAAACTCACTGAGTAAGTGTTTCCCTTTAAGATGGAGAGCTTCCATGAAACTGCAAATGCATAACTGAGACATTTCTTGAAGGAACAGGCATTCCATGGCAATGCAGACTCAAGACCACCTCTCCCTCGGCAGCCAACAGAAGATAACCATAATAATAAATATTGAAAACAAGTTTCTGGCAAGCAGGCATCCTTTTCTTCCTGAGCTTACAGTCACAAAGAACAGGATGCAAAGTAAAAGGTGCCTAATTAATACGGTCATGCCAATGTATACAATCTTTGCTGGAATCGTCATTTGCAAAATTGATTCCATTTTCCTCCAGTGTTAAATGTGACCACAATTAACACGGAAGTCACAAAATTGCAGTTCAGAGGGGTTTAAAAATATTTGAGCTGCCTTTCCCCTGAACTCTCAAATGCATAGTTTGATTCCATTTCTCTGCCACTATTCTCCAAATATTCCAGATCCAAAATACTTCATTGTATTTTGACATCTTCCTCTTGGCCACCAATCTTCAAAACTCACCACAGGAAGCCCTTAACATTTTGGGGGAGCATTTTAAAATAAACACATTGATTCTCAGCCTGCCCAAGGCGATTGGTAGCTCACAGGCCAATGACTGCCTTTGGACATCACGTTATCTTAGCGGAGTTTCTCAGTCACCGTTGCTGTGTTGAATGTTATGATGATGCTATAGAACGGTGCTGAAAGCAATGTGTGCTAATCGACAAAAGAGCATGATCTGTGAGTAAAGAACTGCATCTTAGTAGTAGAAAGAGTACGATTTCAACAATCCAGGGTACCACTGTTGAGAATAATGAGTTCAGAAAATGACAATATTTGAAACGATTTCATTTGTGGCTCCCCCTTCCCATTCCTCCCAAATCACACCCACCCACACAACACACAATTCTTAACAGGCCAAAACACATACTGGGTCCATTCATAAAGCTTGGTAGAATCTTAGAACCCAGGATCCCAGAGTTTTGCAATGTCTTCTCCTCCAATTGGTTGCATCTTGTAGTTGGGAAGTTCTTTCTATTGTCTAATCTAATCCCCACCTATGACAAGTTAAATTAATTGAGTTAATTAGGGAGGCCAAAAGACCACAGGCAATGGAGACACATTCATACATGTCCCTGTTGCAGGGCAAATATTATGGTAATTCTAATTAAGTCAATAAAATATCATTTCGAAGGAAGGTTTTCATAAAAACCAGCTTATACAGTTCATAAGAATTAGGATTTTTAAATATTTCATATGTGAGATGGCCTTGTAGCTATATAAAGCTTTGCGGTCAGCCTAATTCTTCTTAAAATCTCTTTTATCCCAAAGATGTTTTGTATTAATTTAAGTGTTTGTTACTGGATAATGTCAAGTCCTTTTTCAATGAAACGTCCTGCATGGGGTTGTCACACCTGTTAAATATAAACCTCCTTTTCTTTTGATATTCTGAGAAGGGCCTTAAAAGGTTTACATCCTTCAATATGGAGATTTAATTGCTTTACCTATAATAAAAATAATCCCTATAAAATTCAGATTGTAGATATTTCAAAGCTGAAAGAACTATTGGATTGGGATGTAAAGGTTGCAGTTCAAAAAAGTCTTCCACTTTTAATATAACATGCATGCTGTTATGACTTATAAAATCCTAGTTATCATTTTGTGAGGTCTGGTCTTTGTTGTGCTTGCCGGGAGTGTCTTTGAGCTTTCTTTATGGCTTAGCAGTTCTGTGTGTGCATGAATTAAATATGGAAAGGGTAGCATATCACTCTGCAGTAAATGCTCATGAGTCTTCAGATTCTGTTTTAAACAGAATACTGGCGTGAAGTTCCCCAACCTACACATCCCCGTTTTCGGCGAGCTCAAAGCTGGCATGAAGCCATGGCCTGAGAGGGCACAGCAACATGCCTGGCCTTTTCCAGTTGCTCACACCATCAGCACCCACCACATGGCAGTTCCTAGGGGCATCCTGCGTCCCTCCTCACCCCTTCATTATCAACACGGGTCAGGCAGAGCCAGAGCTCAGCATCACCAGAGGTCCCCGCTTCTCCCCATTGCGAGGTCCATCTTCCCTCCCAACCATTATTAGAACACACACAGGCCACCCAAACAGGAGAGGAAGATAAAGGTCAGGACTCTAGAGCTAGGGGTTCTAGACTTAGCATCCGTGGGACTCCCTGTCCCCACCCCCACCCCCACCCTCACCCCACTCCCTGATTTCTGCCGGCGATTCAGTAAACACAAAAGAACCACCGTGTCCATTTCCATAGGTTAGTCCTCAACCTACCACATACTCAATACTGTCATCTTTTAAAATCAGCTGCTAAAACGTCAGTTTTAGGTGTTCTTTATCCTTGTCCCACCCACTTATTCCCTGCAAGCCCCTTGTCCTCTGCAGCACTCTTTGAGTATATGTCAATGTAATTAGGTCCTCAGTACACACAGCAGTTTTTATACCACATGGTGACCACAAACTAGTGCATAATCCCTGGCAGCATAATGCGCATCTGTCAGTGAGCCTTGGTGACAAAGGAATACAGAATGGATTGGGGAGACTGTATTTGTTTGTTTGTTTTTTAATGGAATTACATAGAGTACAGGAAATTTCCTCCAGTCTCTCTGACAATTAAACTTAGGCAATTGGCTTATGAGCAATGTATACTATGACACGAAATCTGTCAATGAACAATTTTGCCATGTACAGTTACATCAATGCCATTCCTCATGTGTGTGGAAATAGTTATTTTTAGAAAATTAAGACAATTTCTTTCTTCTCAGTGTTTTTTTTTTTTTAAATACTTAGATTACATAAATGTTACACAAAGGATATAGGGATTCCCATATGCCCCACTCCCCACACCTCCCACACCCTCCCACATAAACATCCTTCATTAGTGTGACACATTCATTGCAATTGATAAACGCATCCTGGGGCTTTGCCACTGAGCATGGACCATAGTTCACACTGTAGACCACACTCTCTCCCACACAGTTCTGCAAGTTAAGTGATGATATAAAATGGCCTATATCTGTCGTTGCAACGTCACTCAGGACAATTCTCAAGTCCCGAAAAAGCGCCTGTATTACAACTATTTTTCCCTTTCCCTGCCCCCAGAGCTTCCAGTGTCCACTGGCTCCACATCAGGGTTGTAATTTCTTCCATTTTTAGAATCACAATATGTCTATAGTAGAATACCAGTAAATCCACTCTAGTCCATAGCTCTGCCCCCATTCCTGAGGATTCTGGGATGGTGACATCTACTCCACCTCCATTTGAGAGGGGGCTTATATCCCATGTGGAAGATGGATGGGACTATCCTGCCTGCAGCCGCAGACTCTCTGTTCCCTGGGACGGCCGTTGTCCATCATCATCTCCCCGCCAGTTGTCCTGGGTTAGTCCGATGAGATGTAGAGCAGGTGTTGTAATTCCGCCGAGGTTCTGGGCCCAGCTGGCACATGGACAGCCCAAAGACTCGAGTCTCTGGACGTACATCTACAAACTCCAGCACCAAGTATAGGTTTAAATAGAAGGGACAGGTGAACCATGTGCAGAGAAGACATTATTGAGTCCAACTCTGTCCCTCTCAGGAGCACAAACTCCAAAGTAGGGCCCACTGGCAAGGCACCAAACTCCGGAGCTATCTGCCCTGACCTTCTCAGCGTTTCTTGCATTGATAAAGACACAGGCCTGACAGTGCCCATAAAGGTGGCAAAGAAAATCAACAACTTAATGACTTTCTTTTTACTTAGAATACTAAATTATTATCTCATGATTATGGATAATCTGATATAACTTTAGTGCGTAAAATCCTACCTCTGGTATAACACACAGACAATTGGTGAGGAACACATGGAGCAGGAGGCCAGCACTTACAGGCTGTAAGAACTCGCCAACTTAAGGCACAGCTGTTTCCGGCCTCAATTTTCTTATCAATTGACTGAGGTTGTTGGAGAATGTGACTGCAAACCTGCTAAGCAGCAGGCCTCCAGGGAAGGACTTGGGTTGTTCATCTTCATATCCTTATTCTTCGATGTGGCGACTAAGTCTTCGATTCTCCCACCAATGCCCAATGTCTTTTAGAAATCGTACCTATCTTGGAAAAGCCCTTTTATGCACACCTCTTGCTCTCTCGGGCACCGAGGCAGTCGGATCAGTGCCATGTCGGGATGGGTTCCCTTCCCTTTGTATCCTAGGGTTGGAGGTCTGCAGTCTACACAGCCCTGCCTCCACATCAAAATCACCTTGGGCACTTCAAAAATAACACCAACGCCCAGGATCCATCTCAGGCCTAATGGCTCAGAATCTTGGGGAGATGGGAGGTGGAGGGGTGAGGAGTAGAGAGGAACTGATATATATTTTCTAAACTCCCCAGGTGGTTGGGATGGGCATCCAGGGTGGAGGATCACTGCTGTCATAATTGCAGCCATTCAGTGAATGGGGAAGGAAATCCACAATCTCCAACTGTCTAAATCAGATGTTTCTAGAAAACTCTACCTTAAAAATGAACTCTCTCTACCCTAAAACAGCTGCCTTGCTGGAGTCTCCTCTATCATTAGCGTCACTCTGCCCTCAATCACAAAGTCCTGAAGCCTTGGAATTTCTTCCCCATTTTGTCCCCTTTTCTGGAATGTCTTTCCATCCTTCATGCTGTCAGTGTCCATATGGTCTACCATTTATGAAGTGCTGCCATGTGTGTTCATCACGAGCCTGCCTTCCCGTCACCTGGTGCAGTAGCGCCCATGCCCAGAGACCCTCCAAAGTCTCACAGCCAAGCAAGCAAGTCAAGGCTCAACCTCAGACCTTGGGAGTGTTTATTGCCTGGTCAGCCTTCCTTCTTCACAGTCCTGAATGAAGTCTTCTGATCCGGCCCTGCCAGCCTGAACCCCATGTAATTCCTTCCGTGGAACAGCCCTACCCCTCTCCCACAGCACTCCTCTCCTGTCACTTCATCCTTTGGGCACTGTAGCGGACTGCCTGTTTAGCCGCCCCATTAGGCTGTAAGCTCCTTGAGGCAACTTAGTTCCCCTCAATTTTGTATACAGTTGCTCGCTGAGGATTGGATCTTTGAACCCCAACCCTCACTTGCCCGCACCAGCCAGGTTGACTCACAGAAGTTCCCATAGACACCCCCTTTTCTCTATCCCCTTTACCCTGCCCTCCAGTTTAAGTTCACGTCTGGCAACTAGGGTGCTTCCTCATTGTCTGCCTGTCCACTGGCACCTGCTTGGATCGACTCACCCGGGCACCCCATCAAGCACCATCTTGCCCAAACAGCCCTCCCCTCATCCCACCACGCCAAGGTTTGGAAGGCTTCCGAAACGCCTCGTTGCCTGTTGGGTAGATTCAGCTGAATTTGCCAGTGATTACGAATGAACTAGCGTCTTCTCTCTCACCTTGCAGAGGGCAAGCTCTTCCCTCCCGGGTCTTCGGTGTCTTTCTGCCTGGAGGGGGAGGAGAGATCAGGATTTGTTACAGAGACATTCGAGGTGAACATTTTCCACTTACGGAGCAGGGCAAGAAATCCATTTCTTTAAGGCCCTTTCCACTGATCTAGCACATCCTCCGATCTGGCACTCCACAAGCCTGGAGCCCCTGCCCAGACAGTGCTCCCCTGGTAGAGAAGAGGGAAGAGCCCTGTTGGCCATAAAGTTTCACCAGGGGAGTTTGGGGTCAGGAGGAGGAGATCATAATATAGGGGAAAGCCCGCTCCTGGGGCCCATGGGTTGGTGGGAGAGAAAAAGGGAGAGGTTGTCAGCAAGAACGATGTGCGTCCAATTGCTTTCTCCAGCTTCGACCTCAGGGCACCCCATCCCTCATGAGGGCCCTGGAGAGCACATTCTGGGCTGGCAGAGGGAGGCCCACGTGTTCCCATGTGTGTGGGCTCTGAGTCGAGATCCCAGGGACCTCACCACGGCCCGCTGGCAGTGCTAGAAGTGAAGCCAGCTGGATGGAGCCCGCAGGAGGTGTCACTGACGGCTCCAGACCACGAGTCCCACCAGCCACAGGCTCAACCAAAAAAGCCAGAGGGGCCAGTAGCACCTGGGAGGAGGAGGCACCTGCCCAGAAACCTGTGTCTCTTGCAGGTGACCAGTGCTTCTCAAAGTGCAAGGCTGCACAGAAGCCAACGTGTGAGCTGCTTGCTACCAGTCAGCACGGAACGAGCTCAGGAATTGAGATCAAGCACGTAATCCAACAGGGAACACTTACGTCTTTTCAATCACATAATTAAAATTTGACCTTGGATTTTGTATGCCTTGTACCATCTCATTTTTTTCTCGTAATTTAATTTTCTTACATTTTACAAATATCCATTAGCAACATACTGGGAATTTTTGGAAAAATTGGTGCTTCCTTACGGAAGAGTTTGAGAAACGCTGCCATTGGCCACACCCAGCTCCACCCCCACCCCTACACACCATGTTAGGGAGAGAAGCAAGGGGAGGCTACTGAGATGTGTAGAGCTGAGGCCTAGGCCGCCTAAGGAGCCTGTTTAATTTATTGGCTCAGACCAAAAGTTCTACCCCAGATCTGGTCAAAACCTAATATTTTTCCCTGTGAACCTGTGGGGCATAAGAGCAAGTTCAGAGTCACTAAAGAAGTTACGTTTCTCTGCACACGCAAGAGGTGATGTGGATCCAAAGCGTGACCCCTTTATGTGGGTGTTTGGGTCTACACGCTCTGGGCCTGGGCTTGCGTTCTAATTTAACACGCACCAGTGTCTTTCACGAATCCCCCGCATACCCAGGATTCTCTCCGACTCCTCTGTCACTGGGCTCAGCCTACCCTTTTCACTTCCGTAGCATTGGAAAGACAGTCCCTCGCAATAAACGTCCATCGGTTCATTGCCCTTTGGCTTCACAACTGAAACCTCCAGCAGGCCTATTTGTGACCCAGCTTAGGGCCGGCACAGGAGACCCCGGCCCTGGATCGCCCTGGCCCC
>JAQZBX010039467.1:0-23027 GCA_029593785.1 Cabassous unicinctus
ATTGCATTGAATCTGTAAATCAGTTTGTGTAGAATTGGCATTTTAATGATATTTAGTCTTCCAATCCATGAACAAAGAATGTCCCTCCACTTATTTAAATCTTTTTCGGTTTCTTTTAGCAATGTTTTGTAGTTTTCTGAAAACAGGTCTTTTATGTCCTTGTTTAAGTTTATTCCTAAATATTTTATAATTTTAGTTGCTATTACAAACGGATATTTTTCCTGATTTCCTCCTCAGATTCCACATCAGTAGTTCATTGAAATGCTATTGATTTATGCATATTAATCTTGTATCCAGCCACTTTACTGGACTACTCTACTAGAACTTGGAGCTTTGTTTTGGATTTTTCAAGAGATTCTAGGGATAAGATCAAATCATCAGCAAATAGTGAAAGTTTTACATCTTCCTTTCCTATTTGGGTGCCTTTTATTTCTTTATCTAGCCTAATTGCTCTAGCTAGAACTATAGCACAATACTGAATAACAATGTTCATAGTAGACCTCCTTGTCCTGTTCCTGAACTCAAGCAGAAAGCTTTTAGTCTTTCCCTGTTGAGTACAATACTAGTTGTAAGTTTTTCTTTTTTTAATTTATTATTTTACTTTTAAAAAATGATATTTAGATTATATAAATGTTACATAAAAATATAGAGAATTTCCATATGTACCATTCCCTAACTTCCCAACTTTTCCCACAATAACATCTCTCATTAGTGTGGTACATTCATTACAAATGATGAAAAGATTTTGGAGCAATGCCACTAAGCATGAATTACACTCTCTCCTGCACATTTTTGTAGGTTATGGCTTGTATCTGTCATTGTAATGTCATTCAGGACAATTCTCAAGTCCAAAATATGACCCCATATTTAACCTGTTTTTCCCTCTCTCTGCCCTCAGAACCTCCAGTGGACAGTGACGCCACAACAAAGATAGAATTATTTCCATTGCCAGAATCACAATAAGTGTATAGTAGAACACTAATAAGTCTATTTTAGTCCATAGTTCATTCCCCAATATTGAGGATTCTGGGACAGTGAGGCCCACTCTGCTTCTAATTGAGAAGGGGTTTCAATCCCATGGGACAGATGGATGGGACTCTCTTTCTTGCAGTTGCAGACTCTCTCAGTTCCTTAGGATGGGCATTGTCCATCCTCATCTTCTTGTTAGTTGTCCTGGGTGAGTCCAATGAACTGGGGCAAAGGTGTTATAACTCCTTTGAGCTTCAGGGCCCAACTGACACATGAAGAGCCCAAAGATTTTGGTCTCTTGGACATACACCTATCAATCCTAGTTCTAATTATAGGTTCAAATAGAAGGTCAGAAGAGCCATGTTTAGGTAAATCACAACTGAGTCTAACTCTGTCACATTGAGGAGCAATAAATTCCAAAGTAGGGCCCACTAGGAAGGCATCAAACTCCTGAGCTCTCTGCCCTGACTATAGTGTCTGGATGTTTCCAGAGCCCTCATAAACTCCACTATTTGAGGTAGTATTTACTTTGGCAGTCAATGAGATCCTGCGGAACCATGCATAAGCATAACCTCTGGAATGAGCTCCCTACTCAGTTTGAAGTCTCTTAGCCATGTGAACTCATTTGTCTTTACCTTTTCCCCTTTTGGTCAAGGTATTTTTCCAGTTGCATTGCTAGTTGGTGCTTGTTTGCTTCATTTTGAAGAGGTTTTGGATCACAGAAGGGTTACAACTATGACAGATGAAGATAATTTATGCAGGGTGTTATGGGAGTAGGGTCACCTGGGCATACATGTAAGGCATATAAATGTGTTCAGTTGTTCATGGGACATTGTCACAGTGGGTGAAGATTCACACAGTAACCAAAAGAATATCAAATTCCCATCCTTGGGAGCTCTGCCACATTCTCTAATGGAACAGATAGAATCCCCAGAGTACAGGGGCAATGACTAGTGAAGGAGGGTGGTCCATTGATGGGCCCTTAATATTGATTACTGTACTTATGAACCTTTACTCTTGAAATTGAAACTTAGTCTAGTATTATAGGGTGCCTAAGAGTTACCTCCTGAAAACCTTTGTTGCTCAAATGTGGCCTCTCTCTAAGCTGAAAGCATAAAAATGCATTGACTTCACCATGGAGCCTACCTGGCACCAAGGGATTACTACCAAGCACCAACTAGCAATGCAACTGTAAGTTTTTCATATGTGCACTTTACTTTATTGAGAAAGCTTCCTTCTATTCCTAACTTTTGGAGAGTTGTTTTTGTGTTTTTTTTTTTTCCAAAATGTGTGATGTATTTTGTCTATTTTTTCAGCATCAATTGAGAGGATCTTGTGATTTTTCTTCTTTAATTTATCAATGTGGTTTATTACACTAATTGATTTTCTTATGTTGAACCACCCTTCCATACCTGGGAAAAACCCACTTGATTGTAGTGTATAATTCTTTTAATGTACTTTTGGATTCTGTTTGCAAGTATTTTATTGAGGATTTCTGCATTTATATTCATTGGAGATATTGATCTGTAACTTTATTTTTTGTAGTATCTTTTACTGGTTTTGGTAGTGGTTTTGGTTTTGGTTTCAGGGTGAAGTTCGCTGCATAGAATGAGTCTCAGAGCATTCTTTTCTGATGAATTTTTGGAAGGGCTTGAACAAGATTGGTGTTAGCTCATCTTTGAATATTTGTTAGAATTCAACTGTGAAACTATCTAGTGCCAGGCTTTTCATCTTTGGGAGGATTTTGATGACTGCCTAAATCTCTTTACTTGTGAATGGTTTGTTGAGGTCTTCTATTTCTTCTAGGATCAGTGTAAGTGGTTCATGTGTTTCTAGTAATTTGTCCATCTTCTCTACATTGTCTAGTTTTTTTGGCACACAGTTGTTCATAGTATCCTTTCATGATCTCTCTTATATCTGTGGTCAGTGTTAATGTCCCCCCTCTCATTTCTGATTTTATTTATTTGCATCTTCTTTCTTTTTTTCTTTGTAATTCTAGTTAAGGGTTTGTAGATTTTGTAGCCCTTCTCGAAGCACATTTTGGCTTTGTTGATTCTCTCTATTGTTTAATTTTGTTGTTGTTGTTATCAATTTCATTTACTTCTGCTCTGATCTTTACTATTTCTTTCTTTTGGCTTGCTTTGGGATTAATTTTCTATTCTTTTTTATTTCCTTCAGGTATGCAGTTAGTTCTTCAATTTTATTAATAGCTCCTCTTTTTTACATAAGAATTGCAGGCTATAAATTTCCCTCTCCGAACTGCCGTTTCAGTGTCTCATAGATTTTGATATGCTGTGTTCTTATTTTCATTCATTTCAAGATACTTGCTGAATTCTCTTGCAATTTTTTGTTTGACCCACTGATTATTTAAAAGTGTGTTGTTTAATCTCATTTTTTATGAAGTTTCCCTTTTCCATCCATTATTGGTTTCCAGCTTCAATCCATTATGATCAGAGAAAATGTTTTGTATAATTTCAAACTTCATAAATTTATGAGACTTGTCTTGTGACCCAACATATGGTCTATCTTGGAGAAGGATCCATGCACACTTGAACAGAAATTATAACTTGCTGTGTTGGGGTGCAAAACTCTATAATAATATCTGTTAGGTCTAGTTCATTTATCATATTATTCAAGTTCCATATTTCTTTATTTGTCCTCTCTCCAGATGTTCTATCCAATACTGAAATTGGTGTACTGAGGTCTGCAACTATTATTATAGAGATATCTATTTCTCCCTTCAGTTTTGTCATTGTGTGCCTCATATATATTGGTGCATTCAAGTTAGGTGCATGTTTTGCTAAGGAATGGGCAGAGACTCAAGTCATGAATCAAAATTAGCAATTTATTTGATAATTCATGTATAGATGATCCAATACTAATAAACAGTTAAATGATCACAGTTATTGTTTGCTCACAATATAATGCAATAAGCCAATTAGATAGTGCAGAGGGAGAGAGAGAGAGTATATTTACAATCACTCACCAAACCTTGGGAAAACTCAGCAGCTGATCTTTCACGAGGCTGGGAAGTCCTATTCAACTGCCAACCAGCATCTCCGATCAGAATCACGGTACCAGGCAGAATGTCCCATTCTGGGTGAGACTTCAACTGGCAGCTGAGGGACTGTCCCCTTTAAGGAGGTCTGAATCTTCAGATCTCTTGCTGATTTGGCAACTCATGAGTGATTAAAGCATGGGGAAGTGGCCAGCTCCTCCAAGAAAAAACAGGAAGTCTGCAAAATGTCCTGTTCTAAAGGGTATTGCTATTCATGATATGTTAAGCAGGGATATATAATTAATGTATAGCTAAGATTAGGAACCAGCAAAGACAGAGTTATGTGCTTGGGGTAAATTTCCCCAAGGACATTCTCCTTACACAGACTAAGATAAGGTTACATTCCTGAGGCAGGAGAGATCTCTAAGCACATCCACATCTAACTCCTGCTCCTATGTGCTCAAGGTAATCACATCATACTTTTAATTTCTTGCTCACAATCCTTCCCCCAAGGTAATTATAATATACAGCTAACAGTGAATAAATATTTAGTATAATTCTTTGTTCTTGGAGAATTGCCTTTTTTGTTAATATATAATGACGTCCTTCATTCCTTATAACAATTTTGCATGTCATATCTATTTTTTTTCTGATATTAGTATCACTATACCATCTCTTTTTTGGTTAATATTTGCATGGAATATCTTTTTCCAACATTTCCTTTCTAACTTCAATTTGTCTGTACATCTGAGGGGGTTCTCTTGTAGACAACATATAAACTGCTCATATTTTTTATCCAATCAATCAGTCTGTGCTTCTTGATTGGGAAGTTTAACCCATTAACATTCAATGTTATTACTGTAAAGGTATTACTTCATCCATTTTGTCCTTCAGCTCTCTGTTGTCATATTGTTCTATTGTTTGCCTTTTTACCCTTTAGTTTACCTTTCCTAACAATCTTTATATCTACACTCTTCTCTAAATCTCTCACTTTTGTTTTTTCCTTTCATTCTGTAGCACTCTCCTTAGTATTTCTTGTAATTCTGCTCTTTTGGTAACATATTCTATCAGTTTTTCTTTGTCTGTGGAGTCATTGTTCTCACTATCATTTTTGAAGGTTAATTTTGCTGGATACAGAATTCTTGGCTGGCAATTTTTCTCTTTCAGTATCTTAAATATGTCATACCATTTTCTTCTTGCTTCTATGGTTTCTGATGTGAGGTCGTCACTTAATCTGATCTGAGTTTCCTTGTATGTGATGCTTTGCTTTTCTCTTGCTGCTTTCAGAATTCACTCTTTATCTCTGATATTTGTCTTTCTGAATAGTAGGTTTCTTTGGGTAAGTCTATTAGGATTTATTCTGCTTGGGGTGCATTTTCCTTCTTGGATATTAATATTTTTGTCTCTCTTTTGGGTTTGAAAATTTTCAGTTATTATTTCCACAAATATTTTTCTGCTCCTTTTCCATTCTCTTCTACTTCTTGGACACCAAAAATGTGAATGTTTTGGTGTTCTGTTTTGTCATTCAGTTCCCTGGGACTCAGTTGCATTTTTCCATTCTCTTCTCTTTCTGATCTCCTGTATTTTCCAGTTCAGTTGTTCTTTCTTCAAAATCACTAATTCTGTCTTCAAGCAATTCAAATGTCTTATGTACCTCTCAGTGTATGTTTAATCTCTTCCAACATGTCTTTTTTTACATAAGTTCTGTTACTTTTCTTTGGAGTCTTTCAAATTGTTCTTTATGCTCACCCAGTGTCTTCTTAATATCCTTATTTCTTTAGGCATATTTTCTTAAACTTCTTTGAACTGATTTAGGAGAGTTGTGTGAATATCACTGATTAATTGTCTTAAATCCTGTATTTCTTCAGGGTATTTGGTTAGTTTCTTTGGCTGGACCCTCTATTCCTTTTACCTAGTATGGCTTGTAATTTTTTGCTGATGTCTAGGCATCTGAATTTGGTGAATTTACTCTGATGGCCAATTCTCTCTCACCAATGTTTTTTTTTTTTTTTTTCACAGCTCTTCTTGGAAATTTGGTTCAACTTATTCTGTCTTTAAAAATGCACAATTTAAATTATCCACATCAGACCAGTGACTCACTAATGGGGCACAAATTTTCTCCCAGTGGTTAGGATACAGAGAAAATGGAAAACAGTTTTTGTCCATGCAATTTCCAGACAAGCCAGAAGATGGCGCTGTTCACCACACCTTTCCATGTAGGTGCTTCAGTTTCGGCTTTCTTGTGTTCCTCTGTTGAGTCTACAGAGTAAAGATTCAAAGCAGGCTCTGCTGGCTGAACTCAATGAAAAAAAGTCCCCCAACTGTCCCTTGAAATAGTTGACAGTGAGGAAGATATCTGTTCCCCTCTTAGCTATAGTGAGCCAGGGGTTTTACCACAGCTTAACATCTTGGTGCTGGAGGAGGGGAGCCCTTCCAGGCCACTGTGGAGGTTTGGTAACTCATGTTTGCTGTTTCTGCAACTTCATCTTTCTTTCCCTCACCTTCTTGGAGTTGTGTAGCACTCTCCTGGTATGCTGAGTTCCAAAGCAGGTCCTTTGGGCAGTTTTTCACTCTTTCTCCATTGTTTTTGTGAAAGTATTGAGCTTTGCCTGTTAGTCTGACACCATCTTCCTACAATCATCCTTCACTGACCTTTTTACAGAAACATTTTTATACAGTCAGGCAAAGATAAGGAGCAACCATCCTAGTTATCTGGTAGTTGAAAAGGATACCTCTTCAGTTTTCAGACAAACAGGCTGTTGCAGAGGCTCTTTTACATAGTGTTAACTGACCATTTGCTAATGAAGAATATAAAAAGATACTTACTGGATGTGTCCAAGTAGAGCTTAAAAATATATTTACAGAAACAGTGTAAATGTGGCTCAATAGCTGAAAGGTTTATGGACCATGATTTCATTTTAAATCATGCAATGTATTTAGTTTCTCTGATCCTTTGATTGTTGAAATTAACATATAAGAACAGAGTTAGGACAGAAAATGAAAGAAGAAATATCTTAATTCTTTGATTTCAAAAAACTATTTTTGTCAATTTGCTCTATGTAGAATTCCTCATGAAAAACCTTCTGTTGATGCCAATATTGGCTTTTTAATTTGTGGACAATGTGCATCATCTTCATTTATTTTATAGCATATTATTTTCATTTTATCCTTTAACTACAGTTAGATGTCAAAGTAATTAAAGATATAGACAATCTCACTTACCTTCACATGTTCCTTCGCATGGATATTTCAACCTCCTAAGAGCTCCAAATCCTCCAAGTTCTGATTTTCTCATTGATGTATCTGGGAGCACAGACTTGAAATCTACTAACTGTTACTGTCATTGTAGCTGAGTCACATCTGCATTCTCCAATGCATTTTTTTATAGTCAATTTATCCGTAATCATACATTGCTGCATTTCAGTTACTGTTCCTAAAATGATTGCAACTTTTCTGACAATAAAAAAATTGATTTCCCACCCAGCATGTGCTGTTCATATTTTCATGTTTATATTGCTTGTAACCAGAGACTTCCTTCCTCGTGATGATGTGCTATGATTGCTCTGTTGCCATTTGCTATCCTCTGCACAACTGCTACTGGATAGCTCTGGCTTCTGGGCTTCTAGGTTCTTGGCTTATGTCACATAAAAGAATTTAAGGATATGTCCTAGGGTAGGCAAAGGAGTAAAGAGTTTATTAAGAAAAAATAAAATAAGATAAGTACATGGCCCATGTCAAGACATGGATGCAGGCATACTGCAAAGTGAGTTACATGTGTGGGGACCCAGGTCAGGCCTTTTCAAAATCGTCCCTCCTCCCCTTTCATAATGTTGGAGGTAGGGCCCCAGGTGTTTGCCATTATGATTGGTTTCCCCACCGTTCAGTTCTTAGGGTCTAATGGTGAGGTCTTTTCAGGATATCCAGGGCTTTCCATCTTGTTCCAAATGAGATTATCATGGCTAGGGTCTCATGAAATCCCTCGGGAGCTTTCTGGGCAGTGTCTCAAGGCTATGCTGTCTGCTGGTTATGTTGTCTGAAAGTTGTGTTGTTTGCAGACCTCAGATGCCTACCCCCTTTCACTATACAAATCTACCTTAACTCCCCCTCAGAAAGATTTCACTCTTATTTTTAATGGGATGTTGAAGGATGATGGTCATTCTGTAGCAACTTTCTGCTAGTTAGAGGGAGTAGGCCCTACACAACAAGATATAAAACACTCTGGCTACTCTATTGATGTTGAGGGAAATGGGTTCAGCACACTCGTTGGAACTGGATGAATCTCCACATGACTAATAAGGCATTGAGTCTGTACAAAATAAACTTAATTAGAATTTAAAATACATGGTTTAAGTAAAAGGATAATGAAGATGGTGGTAGGCTGGCCCAAAAATAGAGCCAACTATGACATACTGGAGCATAAGCATGAGAAAAGCCAAGTGCCTTCAGAGGCTGCATCTTCCCAAAGTTGATGGGAAATAACATTCTTCCTTTAGTTATTTTATGCTGTTGGTTAATTCTACAGAGAGATTGTGGTAGATCTGCTGGTTTTGTTATAAATTGTCAACCCCAGTTCCCACAGTGGTGGTTATGCATAGGACAGTTAAGAAAGGTATGACGAGAGACATTGCCCCATACATAAACTCACAAAGACATCATAGACATCAACAAAACAGGTATACAGCAAATAAAATAAAAACAGTAATTAAAAGAGCCATTCTTTTGTATTATAAGCACATTCATTAATTACTTAGAAATTGAATTAAGTTTACCAGGACTTTATAACATGTTCAGTATCCCTCTGCTTATCATCTAGAACAGAAGAGATATTACCATATTCACCAGGCATCCTGGTAGAGTACTTAATACTAATCAATGCACAATTTCCTCTTTGAGCTACAGTTAATAGATCTAGGCTCCAGGTTTGCAATACAATACATGTTTTTTTTTTTTTTCCATGGGAGCAGGCCACAATGTCAATTGTGATTATTTAAGTTCTACTCACATTACTGTGTTAATTATTGCTCTACCTGATATGTCTTTCATACTGCCAGCATGCTGCACATTTTTGATACCAGAGAGAGATTACAAAGGTAAGACTCCAGTGATTCATTTGCCTGGTGCATAACATCCTTCAGCACTGTGAAATAGAGTCACTCTGGAGGTAATGATCATTGTGCATCTGGCCATATCAAACCATTTTCATCTGCTGCAGGAGTCTGAAACTGCAATGTACTCTCCATCCACTTTAAGAGCATAACAAGAGATGTAGTATACCTTTATTGTTTTAGGGGTCAGTGACCAACATTGCCAATAACTCAATATGAGAGGTACCATGCACTGTACTTTAATGAGATGGCTAAAGAGATTGGGGTTGTTAAGAAGATACTGGTTGAGCACAAAGAAGAATTTGAATGCATACATAGAAAAATAGCAGAACTTATGGGAATGAAAAGCTAAATAAATGAAATTAAAAATACACTGGAAGCACATTACAGAAAATTGAAGACGAAGAAGAACATGTCAGTGAGTTTGAATACAGGGCCTCCAGAAGCAAGCGTACAAAAGAACAGATATTAAAAATAATGGAAAAAATTTAACAGGATATCAGGGAACTAAATGGAAGCAAGGAACTGAAAGAGAAAAACCGTGAACCAAGCATCTAATATCCAACAAGATTGTCTTTCAAAAATGAGGGTGTGTTAGGATATTCACAAATAAAAAGAATCTGAGAGAGTTTGTAAGCAAGAGATCATCTTTCTAGGAACTATTAAAAGGACTGCTATATCTTGAAAAGAAAATACAATAGAGAGAGGCTTAGAAGTGTCTCAAAATGAAGATTGTATTAGAAAAATTAACTAAAAGTGTAAAAAGAGTGATGAATACAAGATACCACATTTACAGCAAAGCCAGATAAAGATATTATGAAAAAATATACAGACATATTTCCTAATGATTAAGGATGAAACTATCCTCAAGAAAATATGTATTAATAGAATAAAACAACACATTAAAAGAATTATTCATCATGATTAAATGGATTTTATACCAGGTATGCAAGTGTGGTTCAACACAAGAAAATCAACCAGTATAATACTTCACATTATAAACCAAAGAATAAAAATCACAGGATCATCTCAATTGACAATGAAAAGGCATTTTGCAAAATATATTATCCTTTCTTTATAAAAAATGCTCTGAACATAAGAATTAAAGGAAAATTTCTCAACATGATAAGGGGCATATATGAAAAACCCACTGCTAACATTGTACTCAATGGTGAAAGACTGAAAACTTTCATGCATAGGATGGGAACAAGACAAGGATGCTCATTGCCACCACTATTGTTCAATATAGTGCTAGAGGTTCTACCTAGAGCAATAAGGGAAGAAAAATAAATAAAAGGTATACAAATTTGAAAGGAAGAAATAAAACTTTTGTTACACATAGATGATATTATCCTATAAATAGAATGTTCCAAAAAATCTGCAACAAAACTACCAGACATAATAAATGTATTCAGCAGAGTGGGAGGATACAGGATGAATACTCAACATTCAGAAGTGTTTCTATACACTTGTCATGAGCAATTTGGTGAGGAATCAGGAAAATATTGCATTTACAAGAGTGACTAAAAGACTCAAATATTTAGGAATAAACTTAACCAGGGAAATAAAACAATTGTATTCAGAAAACTACAATGCATTGCTAAAAGAAATCAAAGAAGACCTACATAAATGAAAAAATATTCTCTATTAATGGACTGGAGGAATAAATGCTGTTATAATATCAATTCTACCCAAACTGATATGCTGATTCAATGCAATCAATCCCAATAAAAATTCCAACAGCCTTTTTAAAAATGAAATGGGAAACACAATTATCAAATTTATTTGGAAGGGCAAGGTGCTCTGAGTAGCCAAAAACATCTTAAAAAGGAATATAATAACAAAGTTGGAGGACTCTCACTTTCAGATTTTAAAACATATTGTAGCTATAGGGGTAAAAATAGCATGGTACTGGCATAAAGATAGACATATTGACCAATGAAACCCAAGTGATGGTTCAGAAACAGACACTCACATCACTGGTCAAGTGATTTTTGACAAGGGTGTCAAGCCCACTCAGCTAAGGTAGAACAGTCCAACAGCACCAACAAATTGTGCTGGTGAGACTGGATATCCATATCCAAAAGAAAGAAAGAAAGAGGACCCCTATTTCACACCTTAAACAAAAATTAACTCAAAATGAATCAAAGACCTAAATATAAATGTGACAACTATATAACTCCTAGAGTAAAATATAAGGAAACATCAAGATCTGCTGGTAGATGAGGTTTCTTAAACTTTACAACAAAAGCATGAGTGATAAAAGAAAAAAATGAATAAATGGACCCTCATCAAACTTAAACACTTTGTGATTCAAAGGATTTTGTCAAGAAGGTGAAAAGGCAATCCATTCAATGGGAGAAAATATTTGGAAAACACATATCCGATAATGGTTTGTTTTCCATGCTATATGAAGAGATCATATAACTCAATAATAAAAGACCAAGAAATCCCATTTAAAAATGGGCAAAAGACTTAGACTTTTATCCAAATAAGATAAACAAGTAGTGAAAAACCTCATGAAAAACTGTTCAAAATCACTAGCTATTAGTGAAATACAAATCAAAACTACAATGTGATATAATCTCACACCTAATGGAATGGTCATTATTAAAGAAAAAAAGTGCTGGAGAGGATTTGGAGAAATAGGAACACTCCTTCCCTGTTGGTGGGAATATAGACTTGTGTAGCCTTTGTGAAATAAAATTTGGTGGTACCTCAGAAAGCTCAATATAAAACTGCCTTATAATCCGGCAATTCCTCTACAAGGAGTATATCTACAAGAACTGAAAACAGTAATGCAAACAGACCTTTGCCCACTGATGTTCATAGTGGCATTATTCACAATTGCTAAAAGTTAGAAACAACCCAAATGACCATCAACAGATGAGTGGATAAACAAAATATTGTATATACATATGATGGAATACTGTGCTGCTGTAAGAAGAAATGAAATTGGCACACATATGATAACATAGATGAAACTCAGAACATTATGCTGAGTTAAATGAGCCAGATACAAAAGGACAAATATTGTATGGTCTCACTATTATGAGCTGTTTAGTCAGGGTTCGCTTGGGAAACAGAATCAACAGGAGGTATCTGTCAATAATATGAGAGTTTATAAGTCTTTCATGTAACTGTGGGTTACACAAGTCCAGGTTCCTCAGGCAGGCTGCAAACCAGGGTCTCCAATGAAAGTCTATTGAAAGGTCCTTGATGAGTTTCTGGGAGAAGTTGGCTATCCAAAGATGAGCTGGGAAATTCTCTCTGAATATTAAAATTGCTTCCCCTTTTAAGGTATTCAACTGATTGAATAAAAGCATCATCCACTGCTGATGCAATTTCCCTGATTGATGCAGATGTAATCAACCATCCACACAGTAAACTCACTGGTGATCAAAGTCCATAAATGCTCTTGTATTACAATTAGCCCAGTGCTTGCTGGACTAAACACCTGAACACAATTACCTGGCTGAGTTGACACATTAGCCTAACCATCACATGGGCTAAATACAAAATACAAACACATAGAATTAAAATCTAGAGTAAAGGTTACTGGGTGATAGGATGAGCTGTGAAAATGTACTAATGTTAATGTATGTAGAATTTTTAATTAGCTTGACTTTAAAGGTGTGGAAATGATAACACATTATAGTGAATACAACTCACATGGCTGGTTCATGAATGGGATTTTGAATGAAAGGGGTAGTGTAGGAATGAAAATGTCAATTGAAAGAAAGCTAGAGAATAGTCGAGGGACTGAATAACATAGTGAACCCAGATTTTCTATGATCTAGAACAAATATATGTCATTATTAAAAGGTTCTAATAGAATGATGATGCATGGGAAAAATACAATTAATGTAACTTATGGACTATAGTTAACAGCAGTATAGTAATATTCTTGCTTCAATGACAAAGAAGGTATGATAGCAACACTGTGAATAATAGGACATATGGGGACTTTTATTTTCAACTAAATTGAATTTTTGTTTTCAAAATGTTACTGAGGTATTGATTGTACAACTATTTGATGAAAATGAGAGCCTCTGAGTGTACCCATTGGATAATTTTGTATAAGGTATGGGACTGTGTAACAGTGAACCGTGTGGTAGAAGATGGACTGTGGTTAACATACAAATATGAGAGAGTTCTCTCATGAAATATAACAAATATACAACACTAATACATGGTGTTAATAATAGAAGGTATATGGAAAAATATACCAAATATATGTTATGATTCATAGTTACTGTTAATAGGCTGGTCATATTCTTTCATAATCTGTAACAAGTAATCAACAACAATGTGAGGTTTTGGTGGAGTGGTGATGTATGTCAATTCTGCGCATTATGTACGATTGTTTCGTAAGCTCACAACTTCTCTAATAAAAATATATATTAAAAATTTAAAAGAAAATAAAGCACTTCTATTTTGAAAAAAATTATATACTGTAAAAAAAGAAAAGAAATAAGGAAAGGAGAAAAGAACAGAAGGCAACAAAAAGAAAGCAAAATAATAAATAAAAATAAAGAGTTACAAAGAATTTAAAATAAGATATTTAGAAGCTTAAAAAATAAATATTTGAGAGTCTTGAAAATGTGTGCTTATAGGATTAAAGTAAAACATTTTCTTTGGTTCAAAAGATTTTGGGACATGTGATAGTACACAAAATTATTTTTAAAATTTTATTTTATTCAGGGTTGTGTAGTGAGTTTTATCATTTGCTATAAACACACTTAATGTATTATTTAAGTATAATTTGGCATAATTCACCAGCGATTACAACTATGCAACAATCTTTCATGTAATTTTTAAAATGTATCTCCTGTAATCATTAGACTCATGAGTCAACTTGGCCAGAAAATGGTGCCTGATTATTTGGTCAAGTAAACACTGGCCTACTTGTTACAGTGAGTACATTTCATGTACTTTGGTCATTAGTAAGTTGATTGAATATATGTATGATTACATTTTACAATCAATGAAAGAAATTATATTTACAATCAACCAAGGAATGTGCCTTCAGCAATGAGAGACATATCACCAAATCAGTTAAAAACATTTAAAGGAGAAGTGATGATTTCAGCAGTCAGAAAGGAGAATTTCCAACTCTACTTCAGCCATTCAGGTTCCCCTGGAGAATTTGTTAAAAACTTTTATTGTAGTTCTCAGTTTGTAGCCTGCCCTATGGAGTTTGGACTTCTATGTTCCGACAGTCACAGGAGAAAATATTATAAATTTCATATTTGCAGATATCTGCTGATGGTTCTGTTTCTCTAGAGAACTCTGACTGATACAGCTTGTTACTGGGAGTGGTGAGAAACAGAATCTTAAAAATGGGGTTTCAGAATTTGTTTTGTGGTTTTTGCAATTGCTCTTTGTGCTAATTAGATTCAAAGTCACTAATGACTCTATTTCTAATAACTAAGTTGCAACTGATAATACATGGTGTGAGTTGACAATAGAGATATGAAAATATCAACATTGGATATGGCTACTCACATGCACATAAGAGACAAGGCTGTGGGTGAGAGTGATTTATACACCTTAACAGATTTTTTAGAGTTGAAAAGTATACTGATGTTGACTGGTTGTTCCTAAATAAGCTGGATGTAGTTATAAAAGAAAAGAAAGAGTTCAAGCCTTCAAATTTGCAACTGAAGTGCTGCATGAAGGATGTTTGAAGGATGTAGAAATGTTTATGTGTGCCTGGAAATAAAATCTTGTTTCCTGCAGCTGCAGACTTGAGATCTTTGAAAATCAGACCCATATTTCAGTGTGCAAGTAACACAGTTACAACAGAAACTAAATTCTTAACCTTGCAGGGTGTCTACTGTTCAAGTGTGGACATTAACTGGAAATAAATGGGACCCTGAAAATTGGAATGGGGACATATGGGTTGATGGTGATGTCAGAGGGGATAATAAAAACCTAAATTCTGCTGAGTCTTTGTGAGATAAACTGGTAATGGATTTCCCTGAGGAAACAGCCACCTGACCTCCCTCCTGCATTGAGGAAACAGTCATCTAACCTTCAGCTTGCCTTGAGGAAACACCAACATAACCTCTAGTCATATGTCACAATATTGTCCTCAGGGAACTTGATCAACAGTCCCTCCTCAAGACACCATACTGGTCCATTATATTGATGAGATCATGTTGATTGGATCTAAGTGTAGAGTAGCAACTATTCTAAACTTATTGGTAAAGCATTTGTGTGTCAACGGATAGGAGAAAAATCCAGCAAAAATACAGGAGCCTTCCACATATATGAAATTTCTAGGTTTCCAGTGGTGTGGTGAATGCCAAGATTTCCCTTCTGAAGTGAAGAATAAGCTTTTGCATCTGACTTCTTCTATTATCAAAAAAGACAAGCAATGCATAGTTGACCTTTTTGGACTTTGGAAACAATATATTCCTCATTTGGTTTTGATACTTCAGCCCATTTACTGACTGAACAGAAAGCTTCTAGTTTTGAGTGGGGACCAGAACAAGGGTTCTGTAAATGGTCCAGCCTGCTGTGCAAATTGCTCTGCCACTTGGGTTATATGATTCAGCAGATTCAGGACTTCTGGAAGAGTCAGTGGCAAATAAAATTGCTTTCTGGACCTCTTAGCAGGTCCCTATAAGAGAATCACAATACAGACCTTTAGAATTTTGTAACATGGTCTTGCCATCCTCTGCAGATGACTAACCTCTTTTTGAGGAACAGCTTTTGGCATAATACTGTGTCTAAGTAGAAACCTAACCCTTAATTTTGGTCACCCACTTACCATGGGACTTGAGTTGCCTATCATGAGATTGGTGTTGTCTGACCCAGCAAACCATACATTTGGGAATGAACAGCAGCACTCTGTCATAAAATGGATGTGGTATATACAATATAGGGCTTGAGTGGATCTTGAAGGCACAAGTAAGTTACTTGAGGAAGTATCCCAAATGTCCATGGCCCCCAATTCAGCCACATTACCTTCTCATTCCATTCCAAAGCTATAACCTCATGGGGAGTTCCATAAAATCAATTGAATGAGGAGAAAACTTGGGACTGGTTCAGAGATGGATCTGCAGGATTTGCAGGTACCACCTGAATGTGTAAATCTGCAGCCATGCAGCCCATTTCTGGGGCATCCCTGAAGGAAAGTGGTGAAGGGAAATCCTCCAAGTGGGCAGAACTTTGGGCAGTGCACCTAGTTGTTCAGTTTGCTTGGCAAGAGAAAAGGCCAGAGGTGCATTAGTAAACTGATTCATTGGCTGTCATCAATGGTTTGGCTGGATGGTCAGGGATTTGGAAGGAACATGATTGGAAAATGGGTTGCAAAGAAATCTGGGGAAGAGGTATATGGATAAACCTTTTCGAGTTGGCCAAAACTGAAGATATTTTTGTCCCACATAAATGTTCACTAGAGGGTGACCTCAGCAGAGGAAAATTTTAATAATCAAATGGATAAGATAACCTGTACTATGGATACAATTCAGCCTCTTTCTTCACTCCTTTCATTACCTAATGGGTTCATAAACTGTATAGCTATAGTGGCAGGGATTTCAGTTATGCACATGCTCAGAAACATGGACTTTTACTCACCAAGGCTGACCTGGTTTTAGCCACTGCTGTGTGTCAAATCTACCAGCAGCAAAGACCCAACTTTAGTCCCCAATTTGGCACCATTCCTGGATGTGAACTGCTGCATACCTGATTACAGGTTGTTTACCTTAGACTTCTTCCATCATGGAAGAGGGAACAATTTGTTCTAACATGAATAGATACATATGTGGATTTGGGTTTTCCTTCCCTGCTTTCAATGTATCTTCCAAAGCTACCGTCCATGTACTGAAAGAATGCCTTATCCACCATCATTATATTCCACATCTGATCAAGATAACTGCCATAGAGCAAATTATTTGGGAGAATGGGCACATGCTCATGGAATTCATTGGTCTTACCATTATCCTGGAGCAGCTGGATTGAGAAAATGATGGAATGGCCTTTTTGAAGCAGGCTGGATAGGGAATCAATAGATGGATCTGGAACCTGGCAGAAAACTGCCACCATTAACATGTGTCTTCCAGTACCCCAAGATGGCTGCTGGAAACCTCATGAGATTCTCCCATTCAGAATGAGATTTCCTCTGGAAGCCAGGAGAAACCCTGTATATTCTCCAAGGGACTTATCATTGGGCCCTCCTGGGAGATTGATGGTGGGGTAATCAATCAAAACAGCAAACAGCTGGAACTCCTCTCATGCCATTAGCAAAGGGGCAGAATAATTAATGGTTCAAAAAGCAAGCACAAAGACGGAACTGGCTCTCTCTCTCTCTCTTGCCTTTTGACACCTGTTCCTGCCTTCTGCACCCTGCTCCTGCCATTTTTCCTTGCTGTGTTGGCCATTCCAGTAAAACCTGGGCATTTATAATCTATAATGGGTAATTGTAGTCTGTAAATCAGCCCACTTTATCACTCTTCAACCCCTTCCTCTCTCTGGGACCCATGATCTGTTATTTCCTTCCATTTCTCTTCCTTCTATACCTTAATAAATTACTGGCCTAATCAAAGTGACATGCTCTTGAGATTCATTTCTTTCAGTTTATCCCAGGACTTAGACAAAATCCAGTTACATATTTTGGTGATGCCATCCAGTAGGTTATTGGTGAGTGAAACTATGGCCTATAGCCTGTGTAATGCCCTCTTATGGTTATCCATTTTGAACAGGTTCTCCTATGAGCCCCCACAGGATTTAATCCCAGGAGGAAAGAGGCCAGACCATGGAAACTCTGTGCATCTGCACTGTGCACCCAGGCTTGTGAGGTCTGACTCCAGCTGGGAGGTCAGCAGCACAGGAAAGAGGCCCAAAACAGGGCCCTGCTAAGACAGAGTTTCCCCAACTGAGCTACTGGCATTGTGAAGCTGCTTCTTCAAGCCTTTTTAGCAGCTGCAGCTTTGCCTTTGGGCCTGGCTGCCATTATCTTCTCTGGCACTCTCTCCTTGGCAGCAGTGATGGCAATGATAAGTGCTGGGGGCTTGCACCTCTCCATGGGTCCATGCCTTTGCAGGCCTGCCTTCTTATTGGCCACACCCAGTTGCTTGGTCTGGGGTGGAGTGGGAAAGCAGTGGCAGTCAGGGTCAAAGTTGGATGCTGTGGGAGTCCCCTTTCCCAAGAGGGCCATGGACCAGGGCTCCTTTCATAATTAACTGTTACCCAAGTTTTATCTTCCCACTTCCTACTACTGAATTTCTCATTACAGATTTGTGTTAAAATGCTTTGGAATGTCTTAAAACTGTAAAACTGAAAATGCCTTTGCTAGTGAGGAAGTTATTGCCTCAGGGCCCCAGGGCCTGTTAGCTAGAACAAGTGATCTCTAATCACTTAATGGCCTTTTGATGGCTGGTCTAACTGAGAAACTACCAGACAGTTAAGTCATAAAACTAAGACAGCTTGTAAGTCTCTGTCTTAAAAGGAATAAGAAGATTTTTTTCCTGTCCCTTCTCCAAGAAGGAGCAATATTTGGCTTGGAAGGCCTCCAATTTATGCAGTCTCTCTTCCAAGTCCAGAAAAGCCCTGGAAACACCTGGCAGCAGGGATTCTGTGATTCCTGGGGGGATGGGAACCAAAGAAGTAACTCTGAATGTCCCCCAAGACTTGACTTGCATACTTTGATTCAGAGAGCAACCGAACTTCCCCTGAGACTTAGCTAAGGAGATTTACTTTGGTTAACAGTGCAGTCAGTCTAGGACCCTTGAATATAAGGGTGCTGAGAACCAAAGCAGTAAATTCTGAATGGCCTCCAAGACCATGAGGCCTTCTGTTCAGGGAGCAGCCAAACATCCACTGAGATTTATCTCCAGTACTTCAGTTTGGGTAACTATCCTTACTGTCTCCCACCAATCTGTCTTGGGCACTTTGGTCTGAACTTTGAAGTTTTCAGGCATACCCCTGTTGTGGCAGATGGAATGAAAACCCAAGTGGCACTCTGAGGGGGTGGATGAACAAAGTTTTATTACGCACGGGCTGAAAGGAGAGTCAAGTTTCCAAAAAAATCTTAGTGCCATGTCTTGGTTTTCATAAGTTTATATAGAAACTTTAAGCAGGTAAATTCCTAAGCACGTGGGCAGGCAGGGTTACAAAAGCAAAAGGAGCAAGGTTAGCTTATCTTCCTAAAGCAGAGGGCTATTAGGGAGGAAAAGAGTTATTATCTATTTAGAGTTGTAAATTCCATTTGAAAGGGGCAGGCAGAGAGTGCTTATCTTCCTAAGGATGTGGATTCCAGGGGGGAAAAAAGGAGGAAGGGAGAAAGGGACTGAGGGGAGCTTATTTTCCTAAAGCTGTGGGTTTCTGCATAATTCTTTATGGGACATCATCTGCTAACATGGGGATTTTTCTGTAGTCCCCAAGGGCTGATATTTAACACGAGGCATTACTTGGTGTTTTAAGGCATTTAAGTGGGAAGTGATGTATTGTGTTAGGTACCATAGAACACATGGCCTGAAAGTTAAGAGGAAGAAGAATGAGGCTATTACTGGCAAGAATGGCAAAATCCAGGAAAGGAGATACTGGAAGTAGTTCCCATTATACACGGTTTAAGCAGTCTTTGGCTCGTTCTTTTAGTAGGGCCACCTTGTCCCTAACTATCCCTGAGGAATTTTCAAGAAACAGCATTCTTCTTCCAGGGACTGGCAGATTCTCCCCTGAACCTCCAGTGAGCAAGTCTATCCTTGCCTGCTTTGTAAATCACTTCTGCTAATGAGTCTATCTGGTCTTGCAACCCATTGAGAGCCCCCAATATTTCTTTGAGGTCACTTGATATTTCCTGTGCTAGAGTTTGTAAGACCTCCTGACCAACCACAAGTGAGACCCCTGCTACTGCTGCATTCCTGACTATTCCTACTCTTAAGAGTATCAGAATTGCCTGTATTGCTTGTTTGGCTTGGGAGAGCTCTCCAGGCAATTCTTCCCCATACACTGAGAATGATGGTATAGGCCAAGTCAGGTAACAGATGCCCTGGCCATCCTGGTAGTCAACAGTAGGAATTGGTGCCACAGACCCAGAGGGTGGAGTTTGTGGTGCATTGATTAGGCTCATTGAGTGGGCAGGTGGAGTTACAGTTAGCCCTTCCAAGAGGGAGGGTGGTTGAAGGAGACTTGGTAGTTACAATTTTACCATTAGCCAGTTTTCCTGGTGGTTTGGTTATGCAGACTGGGAGGGGCCTGGTTCCCACAACAGAGCCATCATGGGTCAGGAGGGTTATCTTCAATGGGACAGGTACAGGAAAGATGGTTAGACTTGAGAAAGTGCATAGCCAGCAGGATGCAGTTATGTCGGGCCAGGATTCATTTAGGAATTGGAGGAAATTTTGAACCTGGTTCAAAAGGATATTGCAAGGAGCTGTTCTAACTTTGGCTTTTAGCATCTGGGCAACTTTACTGATATTTTTCACCAGGGTTTTCCCTGGGGGTTGGGTTACCGGGATCAGTTGGACCAGTATGAAGTCCGCTGGCTCTGGCCCCAATCGGACATATATTCCAATTCCTAGTTTTAGTCCTGTTTGGGCCTTTAAAAAGGTATTTTCTGATCTGGTGGTTATGTTTAATAGAGTGAGTTTTACAGGGTCACAGGTTTCTATGCCACACCATGCTGGGCTGGGGATTTTCTGTAGGAGATATGGAGAAGTTGGTGGGACCCCCTCCCAGGGAGCAGTGGCACCTACCAGCAAGCTCCAAGAGTGGCAGAATCCTCCACTCTTTTGGGGGTCTTGGCAGAGGTATTTGCCATAACTCCCAAAACTGCAACCCCTACACCCTCTCCTGGGGGCAGGTATGGGGGCGTTGGGGTACAGCGCAACCAACAAGGTATAAGAAGCGTGAACTTGGATTGCCCTGCAAGCATCAAATATTACAGAGGCTGAATTTGCACCTGCCAAGAATGGGACTAAATCATTCAACTTGGATTATTTGCCCCAGCTTTGACTAACTTGGAACTGCCATAGATTTTTGGGGAGGGTATTGGCTCCTAAGGTGGGGGCAAGTCAAAGCACAGAAGCATCCTATTACACACCAGTAAGCAATTGCAATTAGGGCTCTATTCATTATAGTCCAGTCTGCAGGGGCCACAGCAGTGAGTTCAACTCCAAATACAAAAGTGAGCAGGCTGTATAAGCACAGGATCCACCAGGAGCAGTGGTTCATTCAGCAGGGATTTGATGAGGTCATTGCTTGGGGATCCTGGGCAAATCACACTCTCAAGGGGTGGCTGGGTATGGGTTGGGCTGTCCAGCCATTCTGCTCTTTATTGGGCTGTGCTTTCTTGACCCTGAAATGATGGATCCAAGGGACAATGCCCACAACATTAAGAGCAGTAGGAGTTACAAGGATCACAGTATGTGGACCTGTCCAGGAAGGCTGAAAGAGTTCTTTTTTCCAGTCTTTGACCTAGACTAGGTCCCCTGGTTGGTGGGGGTGCACCAGGTGTCCCAGTGGGATGGGGTTCCAGGACAAGACTCTTTTATGTATTTTGGCTAGAGTTTTTCCCAGCTGCTGGAGAATGGAATCTTGGCTAGCCTCCCCCAGAAGTTTGAGATTTCTTTTGAAGGCCTGGATAATTGGGGGTGGCCATCCAAATAGAATTTCAAAGGGTGAATAGTCTGTGGGTCTTGGGGTACACCTAACTCAGATAAGGTTTAAGGGAAGTAAGTCTACCCAGGGGATATGATCTGCTTCTGGGAAGAATTTGGCTAGGATGGCTTTGAGGGTTTGATTCATGCTTTCAACTTTCCCTGAACTCTGGGGCCTGTAAGTGGTATGGAGTTTCCACTTGATTCCTAACATTTTTGCCAGCTCTTGGACTATGGCAGCCACAAAGACCAGGTCATTGTCACTTCCAATACACAGTGGCAGCCCATGTTGGGGAATGATTTCTCTAAGTAAAGCCTTAGTCACTTCTCTTGCCTTTTTGGTGGGAGTGGGGAAAGCTATGATCCAGCCTGAAAAATTGCATATCATCACTAACAGATATTTGTACTCCTGACTTGGTTTCACTTCTATGAAGTCTACTGTAAGATCTCCAAAGGGGGCTGTCCCTATGTGCTGGACACCTGCTGGAGCATGGCAGCCCTGCAGTGGGTTGTTTTTTGGTACAAACTTGGCACTGGCTGCTGATGGTGGCACAGAGAGAATCTAGTAGGGCTTTGTAGTAGTATCTCCTGAGCAAGACTTCTAGCGCAGTTTTCCCTTGGTGGATGAGTTGGTGGTATTGCTGGATGAGGGCATGAGCAACTCCTTTTGGGACAAAAATTCGGTCATCCAGGAGCAGCCAAGTTTCTTCAGGGGTTTGGCTTCTCCCTTCTCTCTTAGCCCATTCCTGTTCTTCCTGGGTATAGCTCAGTTAATTAGTCTCTTGTGCTAAGAGGGACAGATGCAATGTCAACTCTGGGACTCATATTCTGTGGGTTCCTTCAGCCACTTGTTGAGCTGCTTTGTTAGCTAGCCTATTTCCTTGAGCAACCATGTCCATTCCTTTCTTATGTCCCCAGCAGTGGATGATGGTGACTTTGTCTAGTTTCCAGATTGCTTCTAACAGTTGGAGGATTTCTTCTTTGTTTTTTATTTCTTTTTCCCCTGTGGCTAGGAGACCTCTTTTTTATAAATTGCCTCACGGATATGAATGGTAGTAAATATTAGAGTCAGTGTAAATGTTTACTGCTTGCCTGGTGGCTAGCTGCAGGGCTCACACCAGACCCCAGAGTTCTGCTCACTGCATAGACCATCCCTTCAGTAGAGATGCCACTTCCACCACCCATTCAGTAGTAGTAACTGCATATCCAGCAAGCTTTTCCCCATTTTTAATGAGACCACTCCCATCTGTAAATAGTGTTTTATCTGGGGAAGGGAGTGGTTTGTCCTGGAGGTCGGGGCGACTGGCATAAACTTCCTCCGTCATTCAACACAATCATGCTTAGGAA
>JAQZBX010039468.1:0-23024 GCA_029593785.1 Cabassous unicinctus
CTAATAAAGTTATTTTTCAATTCATGCAACAACTTTGAAGTTGGCCCACCTTTTGCATGACACAGTTGTTAAGGGCACTGATCAGACTATCAGGGTTCATATCTCATTTACTGTGGATATTGGGCAAGTTAAGCCTCAATTTCCTAATTAGCAAAATGGAGATATATCTTCATAGTTTTGTTATGTGAATGAAATGAGTTAATACATGTAAAACATCTCCCATAGTGCCTGTCATTTAGTATTAGCTATTATTAATTAGTGTTGTGGAGCTCAGTCTCCTGAGGATTTTAAAGTGTGCATTGCAGGTCTGGCTATCCTACCTATCTCTCCCTAGGCTAATTCTTCCCAAAATTATCCCTTGGTGTCACAAACTAAAACCTTAGATTAAGTTACTTGTCTCTTCCAGGCTGTGTATTAACCATCTTATCTTAAATGGATATGAGTCAGGGACCTGTGAGATAAGAAACACCATAAATATTTTATCATATTAACCCAGGTATTATTCAGGCAATTTGTATCTGAATAAGTACAATTAAAGAGATAAGCAATCTTGATCATGCTTTTCAAAAGTTCATTATGGTATCAAAATGGCAAATAAAATATAGAAACTCAGTTATAAATTATATTTAATAGGAATTTTCAAAACAACATATACTTTGTCAAGATTATCCTAACATTTCTTCAAAATCTTAGCTCTGAAAAAACAGAGCCCTGGTTTAAATTGTGGAATAGCATAAACACTGAGGGACATGTGAGATTTGCTGTTATTACTCTCATTTTCAACACTGGAGGCTTGGTGCCTCCCTCTCCTCTACCATGGATGAAACATGGATAAAGCAGTCATGCATTTTCCCTTACCAAATAGATTTCATGCCCTTATGCAAATGAAAAACTTAAGATGTAAATTTTTTTTGAATATTTAAAGGGAGTATAGCATATAGAATAAAAACAAATGTTCTCATTTAAAATCTTAGCTCTGCCACTCTTTACTATGTGACTTTGGCAAGTTATTTAAAATTGATCTGATCTGTGAAGCTAGGTTCTCAGTTATGATACTACAAGAAATTTATCACTCAGAGCATTATTTCTTTTTTCTTCAGCACTTTATGTCATAAATCAAAAAGAAATAGCATCTATATAGTCTCTCAAACACCAGATTTTTATGTGAAGGTTGATTAATTTTTAAAATGTCATCTTTGCTACCATAATTTTTCCATATTAATGCCTGCTTTCCTGATATTCACAAAAAATGTTTACCTGCATCTTTTTAAAAATGTGAAGTGTGCAAGACAAAGGTATCAATAACTTATGCTAAAATACACCCCCTCCCCAAAGTGAGTACTAGCGGCTTTATAATTTCAAATTAGAGGAAATTTATAATTGTGTTGGTCCATCTTCAATATGTACTGTCAAAAATGTCTCAATGATCTTTTATTATGATGCACAAGAAGAAAAATCATTGGACAGATTTCAATGTAAGATTTTTACACATATGATTTACATGCATGTGTGTAAATAAATGAAAAAATAAATAAAACGTATTTTTCACATATGTATGTGAAAAAGTATGAACTCAAACTGTTCTATAGGAATAGAAAATGGTTAATATAGTGGGACCCAATGTTACTACAAAAACCTTTGAATTTTAAGGAGAGTTCCAAGATAAATGAAACAATGTTGTTATGTAACACCAAACTCCATATCCTACTCACTGCCTCTATGACTTCTATAGAGCCATAATATAGCCACAGAAGAAGCAGGAGGAAGCCAAAGAACTTAAACTCAAGCAAAGGCAATGTTCCATCATATTCCAAGGGCAAGTTAAGGAAGAAACCCTGAAGGTTCTGCCCTCAGAGTTCAGTCTTATTTGGATAACCCCAAACTTCTCTGGTTGCTTTTACTAAAGTCATGGGCTACAGGTGAATATCTATATTTTGAATGTCATTGTGCACCTCGTGTTTTTCAACACCCCCCACCCCGCTTTCTGACCTCATGACTTCCCATGGAATTCTTGAAACAATCCATTTTAACTCACTACAATTTAAAGACTATATATGCCATAAAGCACTTTTAGGGAAGGAGGTAGAAATAGTTCATGGAGAAACAAGAAAAAAAAAAAAGAGAGAGACAGAGAAAGAACAAGGATTTCTATAGGTGGGAAAATAGTTCCAGAAGTAAAATTTCAAAAAGAAGAGGGTAAAAACTTCCCCAATAGAAAATAAGTGCATAATGCTTCATTTGTATAAAGTAGAACAATTTAGATAATTCAATTCAATAAACACTGAGCACTACTACATCTAGGGAACAGAGGGAGTGCGCCCTGGGCTACACTGATGCAGAAGACATCAATTCGGGCCCTGAGTTTCTTCGGTCCCTACTTTCAGAAAGTACTGGCAGGCACGCTCCCGCTCAGATGCTGCTTCCCTTGCTTTGTGCACAATCCTGATGATCAAAGTGACACCCTCAAGGCAAGTAAGGTCCATCTGGGTACTCCCCTGGATGCTAGGACCAATCCTTCCAGCAAAACCATATTTAGTGGGTGTGACGCCCCGGAGACAGTGTTTTTTCAAGTTTTGGTTCTTACTTAAACTCGGTGCGCCGGCAGAATTTTAATTCAAGTGACCATATTCTCTTTTTCCTCAGTGTTGTGGAATCCTTCCAAATCCTGTCTCGAATATAACTGTTCATTCGGTATGACCGCACAGCTTTCCATGCACGTTGTCTGAAAAATCTGTTGTATCAAAAGGCGAAGCACACGTTCTCGTGAAGCGGGAGGTTGTTCTTGGAGGGCTTCCACTTCTTTGGGTGAAAGTTATAAACATTCCCTTTTCGTGTGCCGGCAAATTTCACTTTTAGAGCTTACCATAGAATGAGTTAGTCATAAATATTCTCTCTTGACTATGAGGATGATGAAAACAAGTGCACAAGGAAGAGTTTTTATTACTATTTTAATGAGTTTAACGACAGGGATATGAAGAGTTCACTTTTTTTTCTTTCATCCGGAAAAGGTAACAAAACCGAACTCAATTTTTTTTTCCTTTTACAAAAATACGATTTCAACTAGAATCGCCTATAAAAACCATCAACTCCCAAAATTCAATCCCGAGGTGTCTCCTGGCAAAGCGCCCAGGTGTCCCCTGCGTCTCTGCCACAGGTGGACGGCGGCACCGCAAGGGCACTCGGTCACCCTCGGGTCCCTGAGCCCGGAGACAGTAGCCACGCGGGCGCGCTCGCGGTCCAGGGCCTCTTTGTCGAGAGTCGGCGCGGCCACCGGATCCCATTGGTTATGCGGCCGGTCAGGGCCATCCTGGTCCCTCGTCCCTCCCCCATCCCGGCGTCCAAGGCCCAGGCGCAGGCCACATGGCCCGGCTTCCGGGTTGCCGGGTCCCCGCAGGGCACGTCCACCCCGCGCCGCCCCACCGCACGCGACGAGGGAGTGGGCTGCTCCCAGGGCCGCCAGATCCGAAGTCCGCCCTCGTCCCCGCCTCCCGCGCTCACCGCTTTGAGATCCAGGACGCCGTCCTTGGCCTCCTGCAGCAGCGACACAAACTTGGTGGTGAGGAGCCCCAGGCTCTTCTCGTGCCTGCTGCTGCCGCCACCGCCGCCCCCGAGCTGCTGCGGCTGCTGCGGGGGCTGCGGCTGGGGAGGCTGCGGCTGCGGCCGCTGGCCCTGGCCCTGGCCCTGAGGCGCCTGCTGGCCCGAGCTCGCGGGCTCCGCCGCCGCCATCGCGTCCCGGCGCCGCCGAGGTCCGGCGCCCGCGCACCACCGCTCGCGGTCTCCCCCGCCCGCGGCCACCTGCCGGGTGGGCTCCGCAGCTGCCGCCCGCCGAGAGCCGGACAAGGGTCGCGGGGTCCTGCAAACAGGTGCGCGGCGCCCACCAGACTCGGGGCCGCACGGCGCGCCGGGCCTCCGCCCCCTGCCCAAGCCGGGGGAGCGTGAATGAAGCCCACAGCCGAGGGGAGGGGGAGTGGAAGCGAGGAGAAGGGGCGGCGAGGGGGTGGGGACCCGAGTTTAAATGGCAGGAAGTGACGCCGCGGCCCGCGGTTGCTTGGAAACGCATTTTTCTGAGGAAGGAGGTGCGACCAGGGAGGAGGTGGTTCTCGCCGAGTGTGTGTTTCGCACTCGTCTCCTTGCTGCCCGCGCGAGCTGTTCCAACGGGAGGTGATCTCCCGCAACAGCTTGGGAAGAAAGAAGACTTCTAAATGGGCAGGAAATCACTATGCCCAATGATAATAAATTTCTGAGGCTTGACGTTGGTAGGTTCTCCATTTGTAGAACCGAACAAGTTTAGCCTAAAGTCACTTATTTTCATTGGGCTGGTTTTTGCTGCCTTTGCTCAGATTTCTCTTTTCGAGCTTTACAATCGTTTGCACACATTTCAGTAACTTGGACCAAGTACAGGGCTTTATTCCATAGATCATTTTTTAGATTTGGAAAATGGGAAAATCAGAACCATGGAGTTTTAGTGCAGGTTTTATCCTCGTCCGAAATCATCTCCATACCCTTTGCTTTGTAGATGGAGAAGCAGTGGTAAAGATGGAGAGGTTGTGAATTGCCCAAAGACTGGCCGCTAGTTGCTGGCGGAGATAGGAATCACCCCTGGCCTCCTACGCCTAGAGCAGTGCTCTTATACTTTATTAACACCAAATTATACTGTATTAATTTAGGGTATTAGGCAGTTCTTGTGCTTCAGTGACATCCCAAACCATTGATGGTAAATGAGATCACACACAGAGTCTGAGTAGAAGAAAGTATTTTCCCCACTAGATTACAGACTCCTGAGAATCGGAGTTATTAAACTACAAGTTTAATAACGTGTAGTCATTCAAATGACTACACGTTGAATATAGTAGACAAATATATATTGCATATGGTAGTACAATATTAATGGAGAAAGACTCATGCAAGAAAGATTTTGCTTTATTTAAAATTATAATAAACTAGCAAAAAAAAAGGATCACTGAAGGGAAGTGAAATACTCCCACATGAGCATTAACTAGTCAACTATTTTTTTTAAATGTGTTTCCCATTCACAGGCACAGAATTTTAATAGCCAGACAGCCTATGTTTCAATGAAGGAATTATGTAAACAACTTTACAATTAAAAATCTCAAGTAAAACATGAAAATATTGGTCAATACAATAACATCTGAAGAATTTAATCTGAGAATAGTTTTCCATATGTGATTTGGCATCAAGTTTTGCAAATTAGTTTTGATTGTTGGCCAATGTGTTTTTTTAAGGAGGTTTTGGTTTATTATAAGTTGAAGAACATTCAGCTATAGGTACAGGTAGAGGAGTTGACAAAATTAAAATTATTTTAAAACTTCTATTCATGTAGTATTACTTTATTTCAGTCATTTTTAGAGTAATGGGTTCAAACAGATTAGCAGCCATTTCAATTAGGCTTCAAAATCTTACGTCTGTCTTAGGAAGTTAAAAATCACTTCCATCAGCAATTCCCAAACTTTAAAGGGAAACATCTACTTTATTTGTTAAAACTAGTTTCTTAGGTCCAAACCTCAGAAATTAAATCAGCATTTGATGAGAATTTGACCTTGGAATCTACATTTTCACAGTTACAGGAAATTTCCATCACATGTTCAATCATTGAGAAATACTGAATTACACAATGAAAAAATAAGGAAATAGACCTTTTCCCTAAAAACTGCTAAATATCAGAGATTGATAATGCCAAAGTCCTTTTATATTGCCGAATCTTTATGAGATTTCTGTAATTAAATTATTAAAGAAACTTGGTTTTAAAAACCAGAATACAAAGAACCTTTAAGAAATGGTATTAGTCACTGTATTGTAAGATATTAATCTGACTTTGATTTCTATATTCTCTGGGCTATAAAGGAAACAACTATCAAAAGGCTATCAATTGCTAAACCAGTTCTTTGTGCCAATTCTTACAAAAGCCTAAGAATTATTTCCATCAAAACTCAGGGTTCATGCTTTATCAACAAGATTTAGGTAAGATTTTTCTAAACTTTATACTGTTAACCTATGGCTTAAGAAATGAATGGCAATAATCCCTGGTTAAATTCAGATTACACTGGACTCACTGGGCAGATACTAGGCTCTACTAAGAAATTGCTTTTATGTTCCTGTTTATATTTTATTATTTTGCATTTTAGAAGTGCAGCTGCTTAACCAGCTTAGGACTAGAAGGGGAAGACTTAAATATTTTGAATGTCACAGAATGATTTATTTGTCCTTGGCTCATTGGACTGTTAAAAGTGTCTAATATTTGTAGAATTTCACATATGCTATTATTACAGGGGACCAGGATCAGTTTTAAATTGTGTAATAATATAGTAGTTAAATATTTAAGAACATTCAATTTTTATTTTGATTGATGATTATTGCTTACTATTTTAAAAATATATTAGTCTATTCCATGGCTAAGACTAGTTGGAACTTTCAACTCTCAGGTCTCCTTTGAGCTAATTTCTATTAAAGGCTGCCTACATTACCTTTATTACCTCATTTTAATTTGTTCTAAATTGGTGAAAGTAAAATTTGGCTATTTTTCCTCTCCAAACCTTACAACACACCATGTTTGTCTTTTCCAGACATGGAGATATTTATTTAAATTAATAAATTAATAGGTTTAAAAGATAATTTTTAAAGATTATTAATCCTCTCATGATAACATTATCTTTTGCCCACCCATGACCAACAATATGATAAATAATGCAAAGGTCTTTAGAAGTTTGTACCCTATTACTAGAAACAGGAAATGCAAATTACATTTATACATACATAGAAATATAATTTGCACACATCGTAGAAATTTTAAATTTTATTTAAATTTTAAATATCTACCTTATTGCCTTGTCAATGTAGCTTACAAAAAGAGCACATATATGAAAAAGATGGTATGACATTAAAATAAGTGATGTAGTTTCCTCTAAAGCATCTTTCCACCCCCCCAAAGATTTATTTATTTATTTATCCCCCCCTTGCTGCTTGTGCTCGCTGGGTCCAATTGCTGTGCATTTTTCTGTGTTTGCTTTTCTCCCTTTGTTGCATCATCTTGCTGCGCCAGCTCACCGACCGCACGGGCCAGCTTGCCTTCACCAGGAGGCCCCAGGAATCAAACCCCAGGCCTCCCATATGGTGAACAGGAGCCCAACCAATTGAGCCACAGCCACCTCCCTCTAGAGCATCTTAAAGAGTAGTATTGAGAATTCTAGTTCTCATTTTCATTAAGTTAATGCTTTTGAAATGACATGGGGCGTCTAAACTTAAGATGTAGAAACCATAACATATTCAAATGTAAGCATACAAAATCCAAATTTGTTATAACAAAAAATAATTGAACTGGTATAGTCTGAAAGTTTCTTTCTATTTATGTTTTAACAGTCCTCTGACTACTCTTGTAGATAAAAAAGGGAAGGCAAGTTTTGATCAAACATTTACTAAAGCTGTATGTCATTTAGACCTTCCTGAAAAACCAAGTTGCTCAGCAACACTCCCACTGGCAACACTGTTGATAACACCATTTCTTTGAGATTTTAGTAAGATAAAACCCCTTATCACTAAATTGCCAAAGAAAAAGATGACAGCTTGTCCAGATAATGAGGCATCACACAAAGACCCATTGTTTACCATACTGTGCCCAAGTTAAGAACACAAACTTACACATAGTGCCCTCAGATGCAAACCCTTCAGCAATTAAGACCCTATGTCAATTGAGGGTCGAAAAAATTTGGATTTATGACCAAGAGGGAGTGATTCTAAGTCAAAAGTTTTGCAGTCAAAGATAATTTGTTGCATCATGTATGTAACCTACTCTCAAATGTTTAGAAAATAGAAAGTACAGATAGAATGATATAATAAATGTGGCAAAATGTTAAAAGTTGGTAATTCTGGGTAGGGATATATTGAAGTCCTCTTATATTTTTGAAACTGTCCTCTGAGTTTGAAATTAAGTCAAAATAAAAAGTTTAAAAGATAATTTCTTGCCAATATACAGTCCACACACCATTCAATTCTTCTGACATGCCAGAAAACCGATTCCCAAGAGTGAAAAATAAAGCACTCAAGATGAATGGGAAGACAGAACTGAGTTGGAACCAGCAGCAGCTGCTGCTGGCACCCTCCCCCACACTAAAGACTCTTTAGAATTCTCAGGCTTCTGGACCTGCAACTACAGACAAGGGGGGCTCCATGGATCTACCACCCCAGGAAAGGGGAGAAAGAGGGACACAGCCTAAGGCTGACTCAGGTTCTGACCCACAATATTGTGTTGCGGTGCCCCACAGGCCCTTCCACGCCAGGTGGGACCACACGGTGCTTTGCCCTGGGAGCTAACGAAGGACTGGAGAAATCCGACCCTCGCAATTTCCCTCTCTTCTAGCCTGGACTAACTGGAAAGGGGAAAGAAAGCCTGGGACTGACTCTGCTTTTGACTGGCAGGTTTGGTCTGCTGTGTCCCCGGAGCCCTTCCAGGCCAGGTGGCGCTGCGCCATTGTTTGCCTTAGAGCCTGCAATGGGCTAAAGATATACAAACCATCCAATCTCCTCCTCTACTAACAGGGACTGATTATTGAGGACTCAGAGGAGAGTGGAAATATTTTCTAGCTGGGAAAAGGGAGGGGGCTGCCAGAGAAGACTGGAGAAATATCTCAGAAAGTTTGAATTACCAGGCTCTTAGCTTCCAGACAGGAAGCTCTATCCATTGATCTGCTCTGTGTCACAACAAATACACTCCGACCAGGCATTGAATTGAGAGCTCCCAAACAGCGCCATCTCCTGGCAGAGCAAGGAAGTGCATATAAAAAAATTAAAAATAAGTAGGAGAGGCTTCTCCTGGCCTCTATAGCCTCCCTGCCCAAGGCCCTAGGAAGTGACTCTACAACCAATTACTGGGTCCAGTGCCCAATTTTGATCAACCAGCAGGACAATCCTAACAATCCAGGTCGAGCCAAAAATAAGAGCTGTGGTAACTCACAGCCTCCTGACACTAAATCCCTATAAAAGAGAAAGAGATTGAGCATCTGAGTAAACTATATCCTAACCAGATGCCTAAACACCAGCAAAAAATTATGAGCCATACTAAGAAAATAGAAGACATGGCCCAAGAAAAGGAATACATCAAAGTCCCAGAAGAGATGCAGAATTTGAGTGAACTAATCAGTGAGATGAGCACAAATTTCAAAAATCAAATTAATGAGTTGAAAGACAATATAGTTAAAGAGATAAATGACATCAAAAAGACATTGAGCGAACGCAAAGAAGAATTTGAAATCCTGAACAGAAAAGTAACGGAGTTCATGGAAATGAAAGACACAATAGGTGAGGTCAAAAACACATCTGAAGCATAAAACAACAGACTCGAAATGACAGAAGAAAGAATAAGTGATACCGAAGACAGAGCAGCTAAAATTGAAGAGAGAAAAGAACAGAGAGTAAAGAATGGAAAAAATTGAGCAGGGGCTCAGAGACTTGAATGACAAAACAAAATGCAATGATATACGTGTCATGGGAGTTCCAGAAGGGGAAGAGAAGAGAAAAGGGGCAGAAAGAGTATTTGAGGAAATAATAGCTGAAATTTTCCCAACTCTCATGAAAGAAATGAACTTACATGTCCAAGAAGCACACCATACCCCATGAGAATAAATCCAAATAGACCTATGCCAAGATACATACTACTGAGAATGTCAAATGTCAAAGATAAAGATAAAATTCTCAGAGCAGCAAGAGAAGCAAACAATCATGTACAAGGGATGTCCAGTAAGACTTAGTGCAGATTTCTCTTCAGAAACCATGGAGGTGAGAAGACAGTGGTATGATACAATTAGGAACCAGCAAAATTGTCCTTCAAATATGAAGGTGAGTATAAAATATTCACAAACAAACAGAAATTAAGAGAGTTTGCAAAACAGAACCCACCTTGCAGGAAATATTAAAGGAAGCCTTAGAACCTGAAAGAAAAAGACAGGAGAGAGAGCCTTTGAGGAGAGTATAGAAGAAAGAATAGCAGAAAGGATAACCAAAAGAGTTATCACAACCAAGTGGGATATATTCTTGGTATGCAAGGCTGGTTCAACATAAGAAAATCAATCAATGTAATACACCACATTAACAAATTGAAGGGGAAAAACCACATGCTCATCTCAATCGATGCAAAAAAGGCATTCGAAAAAATCCAGCATGCTTTTTTGATAAAAACACTTCAAAAGATAGGAATAGGATGAAAATTCCTCAATATGATTAAAGGCATAAATGAAAAACCCACAGCCAACATCATACTCAATGGGGAAACCTTGAAAGCTTTCCCTCTAAGATCGGGAACAAGACAAGGATGCCAACTGTCTCCATTGTTCTTCAACATTGTACTAGAAGTTCTAGCTAGAGCAATTAGACAAGAAAAAAAAATTAAAGGCATCCAAATAGGAAAAGAGGAAGTAAAACTCTATTTGCGGGTGACATGATCCTGTACTTAGAAAATCCAGAAGTATCCACAACAAAGCTACTTGAACTAATGAGTTCAGCAAAGTGGCAGGATACAAGATCAACACGCAAAAATCAGTAATGTTTTTGTACACTAGTACTGAACAACCTGAGGAGGAAATCAGGGGGAAAATTCCATTTTCAATAGCAACAAAAAGACTCAAATACCGAGGAGTTAATTTAACCAAAGAAGTACAGGACCTATATGCAGAAAACTACAAAACAATGCTAAAAGAAATTTTAAAAGACCTAAACAAATGGAAATACATTCCGTGTTCATGGATTGGAAGAATAAATACCGTGAAGATGTCAATCTTACCCAAACTGATTTATAGATTCAATGCAATACGAATCAAAATCCCAACAGCTTACTTTACAGAATTAGAGAAGCAATTACCAAATTCATCTGGAAGGGTAAGTGCACCCGAATAGCCAAAAGCATTCCAAAAAAGAAGAGCGACGTGGGAGGAATTTCACTGCCTGACCTTGAAACATACTACAAAGTTACAGTGGTCAAAACAGCATGGTACTGACATAAAGATAGACACATCTTTCAGTGGAATAGAATTGAGAACCCAGAAATAAACCCTCATGTATACAGCCAACTGGTTTTTGACAAACCTCCCAAGCCCACGCTAACAGGAAAAAACAGTCTCTTTAACAAATGGTGTTAGGAGAACTGGATATCTATAACCAAAAGAATGAAAGAGGACCCCTATCTCACCCCCTGTACAAGAATCAACTCAAAATGGATCAAAGATCTAAATATAAAAGCCAGGACCATAAAACTACTAGAAGAAAATGTAGGGAAACATCTTCAAAACCTTGTAGTAGGTGGTGGTTTCTTGGACCTTATACCCAAAGCACATACAACAAAAGAAATAATAGATAAATGGACCTCCTCAAAATTAAACACTTTTGCACCTCACAGGACTTTGTCAGAAGGGTGAAAAGGCAGCTAACTCAATGGGAAAAAATATTTGGAAATCACATATCTGATAAGGGTTTAATATACAGGATATATAAACAGATGTTACAACTCAACAGTAAAAAGACAAATGACCCAATTAAAAAATGGGCAAAAGACTTGAATAGACATTTCTCCAAAGAAGAAATACAAATGGCAAAAAAACACATGAAGAAGTGCTCAACATCACTCATTATTAGAGAAATGCAAATTAAAACTACAATGAGGTATCATTTCACACCTATCAGAATGGACAGTATTAAAAACACAGAGAAGTACAAGTGTTAGAGAGGATTTGGAGAGAGAGGAATACTTCTTCACTGTTGGTGGGAATGCAGAATGGTACAGCCATGTGGTGCCAAACTGGTTGTTTGGCAGTTCCTAAAGAAGTTGAATATAGACCTGCCACGTGACCCGACAATACTACTACTGGGTATATACCCAGAAGAACTGAGAGCAGTGACACAGATGGACATCTGCACACCGATGTTCACAACATTATTCACCATTGCCAAAAGTTGGAAACAACTCAGGTGTCCATCAACAGACAAATGGTTAAACAAACTGTGGTCTATTCACATGATGGAATATTATGCAGCCGTAAGAAGTGAAGTCGTAAAGCATATGACAACATGGATGAACCTGGAGGACATTATGTTGGGAGAAGCAAGCTAGACACAAAAGGACAAATACTGTATGAATGCGTTTCTGTGAACCAAATATATTGTATAACATATTGTTTTTGGTATTCAGGGCCTCTTCAGATTCCATATGAATTGCTGACTAGCTCTTCCATTTCTGCAATAAAGGCTGCTGGAATTTTGATTGGGATTGTGTTGAATCTGTAAATTGCTTTGGGTAGTATTGACCGCTTAACAATATTAAGTCTTCCCATCCATGAGCATGTGATGTCTTTCCATTTCTTTAGGTTTTCTTTAATTTCTTTAGACCTACTTTCTTTCAGCAATGTTTTACAGTTTTCAATGTACAAGTCTTTCACCTCTTTGGTTAAATTATTCCAAGGTAATTTGTTCTTTTGGATGTTATTCTATACAGAAGTTTCCTTTTTGGATGGTTCATTGCAGATGTATAGAAACACAGGTAATTTTTGTGTGTTGATCTTGTAGGCTCCAGCATTGCTGAATTCACTGATCAGCTATAGTAGTTTCAGGGTGGATTTTTTTTTTTTTTTTTTATTTTTTATACATAGGATCATGTTATCTGCAAATAGTTTTGCTTCTTCCTTTCCCGTTTAGATGTCTTTTCTTTTTCTTGCTGAACTGCCCTGACTAGAATTTCCTGTACAATGTGAATAGCAGTGACCAGTTGCCACCCTTGTCTTGCTCCTTACCTTAGAGGGAAAGCTTTCAGTCTTTCACTACTGACTATGATGTTAGCTGTGGGTTTTCCATATATACCTTAAAGTTTTACTCTGCACAATGCTTTCACTTTATTTCATAAGCTTTGCAATGTTAATTTTCATTTGTATCTCAGTATTTTCTAATTTCCCTTGGTTTTCTTGATTTATTTGACCCATTGCTTGAGTGTTAATTTCCACGTATTTGTGAATTCTCCATTTCCTTCTGTTACTGATTCCTAGCTTCAGTCTGCTGTAGTCAAAGATACTTTATACGATTCCAGTCTTTTTTATTGAGACTTGTTTTGTGGCCCAACATGTGTTGGAGAGTGTTCTTTGTGCATTTAGAAGAATGTGTCTTCTTCTGTTGCTAGGTGGAGTGTTCTATGTATTAGTTCTAGTTGGCTTAGTGTTGTTCAAGTTCTCTACTTCCTTACTGCTCTAGATGTTCTATTCATTATCAAAAATGGTATATTGAAGTCTCCAACTATTAGTGTAGAAATGCCTATTTCTCCCTTCAGTTCTGCCAATGCTTGCTTTATATTGGGACTCTACTGTTTGGTGCATGTTTATAATTCTACTCTTGATGAATCAACCCTTTTGTAAAAATCAATATATTGTCCTTCATAACAATATTTGACTTAGCCTATTTTGTCTGGATTAGTATAGCCACCTGAGCTATTGGTTACTATTTTCATGGGATATTATTTTTACATCCTTTCACTTTCAACCTATGTCTTTAGATGGAAAATGAGTCTCATAGATAGCATATAGTTTGCTTTTTTTTTTTTTTTTTTAAATCCATCTTCCAATCACTTTTAATTAGTGAATTCAATCCATTTGCATTTACTGTACTGGCGTGGAAGCTTTGACCTGGCAATTTGCCAATTGTTTTCTCTACATTTTATATCTTTTGTTCCTATATTACTCCAATACTGCTTTGTGTTTGATGTTTTCAGGATGTCACTGATTCCCTCTTCATATTCATTTCTGTGCATTTCAAAATTTATCTTCATAGGGGTTACCCTGATGATTACAATAAACACACTAGGTTGTTTCAATAATTCAACTATCTAGGTTGAATTTATACTACCTTAGCTTCAATAGTATACAAAAACTTCTGCAATAGAGTTCCATAACCCCTTTAAATTGTCAAATTTTTTATACATTGTATGACCATTAACAGATTTCTAGTTATAAATTTGCCTATGAAAGCATGTACAAAGCAGAGTTACAAACAAAAAATACAGAACCAACTTTTAAAAATTTATCTGGGAATCTCTTAATTTCTCCTTCATTCTTGAAGGACAGTTCTGACAAATATAGAATTTTTTTTTTCTTTTGGCAGTTTAAATACCCCAAGATCTTGCCTCCATGATCTCTAATGAGAAATCTTACTGTTAGTCTTATTGAAGATCCTTCTAAGTGACTAGTAGTTTTTCTTGCTGCCTTCAAAACTGTTTTTCCACAGTTTGTCTCTGTGAAGAAAACTGTGAGTTTATCCTGTTTGGAGTTTGTTGAGATTCTTGGATGTGTAGATTCATGTCTTTTTGTCAAATTTGGGAATCTTTTTGCCAGTATTTAAATATTATTTCTTCCCTTTTCTCTATTGTTATTGTGCTTTTATAATGCATGTTGGTATGCTTCATGGTGTTTCATAGGCCTCTTCATCTCTGTTCATTTTCCTTCACTTTTTGGATAATTTTAGTGTTCTTACCTTTGAATTAATTACTTTCTTCTTAGGCTCAAATCTGTTGAAATCCTCTAGTAAACTTTTTAACATATTGGTCTTTGCAACTCCAAAATCTCTATTTGGTTCTTAGAATTTATATTAATATTCTTGTTTATACACCATTCTTCTGCTTTTCTTTGGTTCCTTGTCTAGTTTCCTTTAGCTTTAAGTATCTTTAATACAGTTATTTAAAGACTTTGTCTTATAAGTCTGATGCTTGGGGTTCTCAGGGATAGACTGTCAATTTCTTTCCTGTGAATGGGCCATACCTGTTTTTGTGCATGTTCTCTTATTTCTTGTTTAAAACTGGACATTTTGAATGCTATGTGGTACTCAGGATCTCCCTGCTCCCCAAGGTTTGCTGTTGCTGCTTCTTGAGGGAGACAATTTGTCTTAGTGACTTTTCTAAATTATTTTTTTACAAAGACTGTATTTTCTGTCATGTATATTCACTGAGGTCTGTTATCTCGGCAGTCTGATACTGATGTAACAGACTTCCTTAAAGTCTGGTGCCAAAAAGAAAAACTCTGCCAGTCTTTATAAACTATCTCTGAGCTAGGGCACTCCAACTTAGCCAGGATATTTAAGACACTGCCTTAGCTTTCACCACCTACCAGTGGAGAACCAAAGGATTGGTTAGAGGTGCTAGTGCCTCTCAAATCTTCTGAACATGTGTCAATCACTGTGCATGTGCACTGCACTCCTATTTTCCTGGCATAGTAGACTGAATTATATACCCCAATGAAAGACACATTCCTAATCCACATTCCTGGGGGTGTGAATTTATTTTTAAATAGTACCTCTTGAACATGGTATTTTTAGTTAAGGTGTGTCTGAACTGAATGAAGATGGGCCTTAATCTGTATTACTGGAGAACTTATAAAGAGAAGAATTCAGAAGGAAGAGTCAGAGTCATAGGGAGGAGTCAGAAGTCAGAAGGAACCTGGAAGAAAAGCAGCCACAAGGAGAGGGATCACCATGTGATAGGAGACAGATATGCAAGTCAAGAAACGCCAAGGATTACAGCAAGCTAGCACCAGAACACTAACTTCAGGGAGAAAGCCATCCCTGCAAATACCTTAATTTTGGACTTCTAATCTTCAAAACCATGAGATAATAAATGTTTATTGCTTAAGCCAATCCATTGTGTGATATTTGTCACAGCAGCCTAGCAAATCAAGACACCTAGTATACTAGTAACCCTTCCAAGCCTTTATTCCGCTAAGGATCCTCCTCCGTTGACCTCTATGTTACCAGGCTTTTGGGTCTGCTTGCTGCTTGCCCCATCCACTGGCCCTTGCCTCAGGTGGCTTTGATGCTGACAGATGCCTCCCAGGAAGCTGCTTGAGTTTGATGGGTTTGAAATATAGGGAAGCCTTTGCCATGGTCACTCAGGGAAACATGAGACATATCAAAACACACAATCACATTCTTTTTGAGAACAAGGTTCATATTGCCCATCCCTGGAACCAGCAAGCTGCATCAGGAATGCAGAATGTTGTTGCCATGGTTGCTGCTGTGCTGGGAAATGGAGTATGGTAGGATGGTAAGCAAAAATGCCACAAGGAACTTTCTTACTGAAATTCTGCAGCTTCTTTCTTCATTAAGCACTTCTCTGGTTATTGATAATTTTGTATTACCATTCAGAGTTCCAAAAAGTTGATTCTGTTAAGTTAATGATTGCTTCAGTGGAAGTATCATCTTGAAGTACACTATCCTGCCATTTTCTGAGTCACCCTCTACATATACTTTCTAAAGAATGCCACATCCTTTTTGGCTACACTTATGTTCTGAGCAAAAGAATGGAGTTACATTAACTAAATGACAGCCAATAAATATAATTCATTCTTCAATAACACAAAGTAACAATGATTAAAATAATTTCTCTCACATAATCAAAATACTAATAATTTTCATTTACATATATATGGGCAAATGTGTAATTACCAAACAACATATAGCACAGAAACAAAGTGTCTTAAGTCTTATTTGATAGGTTGTTCTAATACACACATTAACAATTTATTATAAAAACTATATACAATTAAATACTTGATCACAAGTTTAAAAAATATATTCAGAATGAAATGTGTAGAAAGAGACATTTCAAAGGCATAGAAGTTACTACTGTTACAATATTTAATCATGTTTACAATAGGTTTGTTGGTCTATTTCAATGAACTTCTTTCTCAGTATCATCACAATTCTTGCTGAATTTCACTTACAGCAAAAGAGAGGTGTTTAATTTTTTCTTCCATTGACTTTTTGTTCTTGCATGTTTCTTCCAGAAGCTCACGCATTTCTTCTTCAACTTGAGAAACCTACATTGACATGTAAAATTTACATTTTAATTTCTCAAAGAAAAGGTATTTAAAAATGCATACCAGGGAAGTGGATGTGGCTTAAGTGATTGGGCTCTGGTCTACCATATGGGGGGCCGCGGGTTCGGTTCCCCGGGCCTCCTGGTGAAGGAGAGCTGACCCGCGCGGAGAGCTGGTGCAACAAGATGATGTAAAAAAAAAGATTCACAGAGAAAAAGACAATGAGAGACACAACAAGCCAGGAAGCTGAGGTGGCTCAAGCAATTAAGTGCCTCTCTCCCACATCGGAAGGTCCCAGGATCTGTTCCCAGTGCCTCCTAAAGAGAAGACAAAAAGACAACCACACCCAGAAGAACACATAGCAAATGGACACAGAGAGCAGACAGTGAGCACAAGAGGCAAGGGGTGAGGGGAATAAATAAAATAAATCTAAAAAAAATTTGCATACTGAAGGAAAAAAGTAAAAAATTTCTTCTTATATATTTTGCAATCTGTGTTATTTAAAACAAAGAGGTTTGTAAAATATTACTTATTTGTAAAATATTTGTAAACTCATTACAACTGCTAATTGGAAAAGTGCAATATTAATTTAGTATAAAGTACTTTCAGGTATATTATCCATTTAGTTTTCATAAGATTCTTCTAAGAAAAGGATGGCAATTTATTTTATCTCTACTTTAGAGCTTAGAAAATTGAGGCTTAGCAAATAAAATATTTGTTCATGGTTGTGCAGGTTCTAAGTAGTACAGATGGGATGGAAAGCCAGTCTGCTGACTTATTCTTTCTGTCCTATGCTCCTTGTGAATGCTGAGTCACAAATCCAACTTAAACACCTCTTTCTTACACTTTCACAAGTGAAATGGCATACCTCCCCAAAGAAACTCTTTTTAATGTAACTTCCATCCTGAATGCATTTCTAAAATTGCTGTTGATGGTATAAACTACCATCTTGTGGAGAGATCATTTTAACATTTATTCCTTACTAATATTTTTTTTCTCTTAGAGAAAGAATCTTTCTCCTAATTTAAACTTATACCTCTATATACTTCACATTTTTTCCATCACCTAATTATCACCTTAAAGCTCTAGTGCCATTTCTCTAACTCTCTAAAAAACACTTCCCTTTGATGTTTCTTGAAATTGACAGATGGTCCCAAATTGAACTAAATATTTTCCTCTTAGCTAAGGGCTTAATCTTCTGATTTATTTAGTATTACCAGATATATCCTTGTTAAGCACGTGGTATTTTAAATAAAACATGGGAAACATCTGTTGACTTGAAATGAAATAAAAGACTATATTTTGGTCAAGTTATACCTCTTTATTCACTGTGATTATTAGACTTTATTCCCTTTTTTCCTCTTTTTCTTTTCATAGACTCCTAAGGGTAATATCACTTAATCACACCATTTCATTATAATTGCTGTAAAGAGCATTAATTTACCTTTCTTTGTTGAACTCTTCCTACTGTCTTCCAGATACCTTTTTTTTTTAAATTACCAATTCAAAATCAGGGAAAAATGGAAATTCACAACGTTCCCCTAATAGAGTGGATTTCAATAGAGAATTCAAATGAAAATCATCTGTGGAGTTTTAAAAATAAGTGGGTCTGATTTCAGGCTTAGTGAATGAACAACTGAGGGGAAGCTCATGCATGTGAATTATTAAAAAGCTCTACGGTGATTCTGATGCTTGTCTTTGATTTACAATCACTACCCTAAATGCATTCCTTTGTCAATAATGTCAAAATGATAAAATTGATAGTAACGAACGCTAATTAATAACCAAGTACTCTGTGAGAACTTTTGCCAAGGTGGTGATGAACTGTCTAATACATTAATGTGCTCATCCTCACACATGTAACCAAAGGGAATTTGTGAGACTGGTGAAAGATATGGCAATTTTTTCTCAGAGATCATGAAGCAAGTATATATAAGGATCAAATTCATTATTTTTTGTTTCATTAGAATTACATTCTATAACTAGTTTAAGTGCTACCAATATTTTCACTTGGTTTGGTGAATAGTTTTGGCAAAACTCTTCCTATCAATTTGATCAATGCAACCTGCTCTTCTCTCTATAAATTTCAAAGATCTGTTATTTAGCTATAACAATTTAATTCTGATTACCAAAGTCAAAGTCTACCTTTACTTACAGTACCTTTTCATTTGCACAATCAATATACTTCTGCTTTTCACTTGTCAGTTGTAATATTTCAGCCTGATGAGCTTCAACAATTGCATCAACTTGTTTTTTAAATGCATCATCCATACTATGAAGTTTTTCTAGTGCATCCCTTAAAAATAATAAAAAAACATATGAATGTATGTATGCATGTATGTGTGTGTGATTATGTATAAATTAGAATGTTTTTCTTCTCAGTTGACAGCTCTTACACTCATATTTTAACAGAAACTTACTCAGCAGTGTGAAAAGAACATAGGGCTACCATACAATAACTAAAGGTAAACAGTTCATCATCCAGCAGAATGTGTTAGAAAAAAACAGGACCCAGGCTAGATAACACTACTGGAAGCTTGTTACAACTTTCATTTTCTGAAAGTTAGAATATCCTGTTTCCTCATTTATTTTCACAATATGGGTATAGTTTAAAGGTACCTTCAAAGATGACTACTGATGCTTTTTCTTTGTATTTCAAAGGGATAATATGAGGTGTATAATGCAGGATGGTATAGGTTTATGAACATGTATACCCGATTTCCCTATATTAATGCTTAACAGATGACACTTCATGTCAATAAATACATTAAATAGTAACCTTAAAAAATTTAGTGCTTAAGGTATCTTAGAGGCAAAAAAAAATTCCTTTAAATAAAATATGAATTTCTCTTAGAGAATACTAGAAAGTCAAGTCCAGAAATGACATCATTAACAAGATGATGTAAGACATCCCCTGAAAAGTGTCCCCTCAAAACCAACCAATAAAAGGACAAATCACACTTCCTTGGATCTTTGCAGTATGACAGAGACCACAGAAGAATGCCACAAATGCTGATCAAAGAAAAAGAGAAAAAAAACTATCAAAATCAGGTAGGAAATTTGTGTCCCAGACCTACCAGTCTGGACCCCTCCCCATCATTCAGTCGCATGTAGCTTGGATTTGCACAGAGGCAGCACTGCCCAGGTCTTTCCTGCAATGGATGCAGCAAAGGCAGTGTTAAGAAGGAAATTTATAGGTCTAAATGCTTAGAATAAAAAAGAAGAAAGAACTAAAATCAAAGACCTAACTGTATACCTGGAGGAAATGGAAAAAGAACCGCAAACTAATCCCAAAGAAAACAGAAGGAAAGAAATAACAAAGATTAAAGCAAAAATAAATGAAATTGAGAATTAAAAAAAAAAACACAATAGAGAGCATTAACAGAATCAAAAGTTGGTTCTTTGAAAAGGTCAATAAAATTGATAACACTTTAGCTACACTATCAAAGAAAAAAAAGAGAGAAGACACAAATAAATAATTAGCAACAAGTGGGGGAATCACTACAACCGACCCCACAAAAACTGAAAGTGTCACTACAGGATACTATGAACAACTGTATGCCAACAAATTACTCAACCTAGAGGAAATGGACACATTCCTAGAAACACATGAACAACCTACACTGACTCTAAAAGAAACAGAGGATCTCAGCAGACCAATTACAAAGAGATTAAAAGTCACCAAAAACATCCCAACAAAGAAAAGTCCAGGACCAGATGGCTTCACTAGTGAATTCTACCAAACATTCGAAGAAGAATTAACACCAACCCTGCTCAAAGTCTTCAAAAAAAAAACAAAAAAAAAAAACAAAAGGAGGGCACATGCCCTAATTCATTCTATGAGACCAACATTAACCTAATACCAAAACCAGATAAAGATAGTATAAGAAAAAAAATTATAGGGAAGCGGGTGTGGCTCAATCGATGGGGCTCCCATTTGCCATATGGGAGGCCCCGGGTTCGCTTCCAGGACCTCCTTGTGAGGGCAGGCCGGCCCGCGCGGCGTGGTGGGCTGATGAAGCAAGACCTCACAGCAGGAGGCGGGTGTGGCTCAATCGATGGAGGCCCCGTTTACCATGTGGGAGGCCCCGGGTTCGCTTCCTGGGGCCTCCATGTGACGGCAGGCCGGCCCGTGCCGCACAGTGGGCTGATGCAGCAGGACCTCACAGCAAGGGGGAGATAGGCAGACACAGAGGAAGCACAGAGCGAATGGACACGGCAAACACAAGCAGCAAGAGGGGGGATAAATAAATAAATCTTAAAAAAAAAAAAAGAAAAAGAAAAAAAAAAATTATAGACCAATTTCTCATATGACTATAGATCCAAAAACCTCATAAATACTTGCAAATCAAATCAAACAGCACATTAAGAGAATTATACACAATAAAATTATCCCAGGTATGCAAGGGTGGTTCAACATCAGAAAATCAGTTAATGTAACACAGTACCATTAACAAAAGACAGGGGAAAAAACAACAACCACATGATCATCTCGATGCAGAAAAGTTATCTGACAAAATCCAGCATCCTTTCTTGATAAACACCCTTAGAAAAATAGGAATAGAAGGCAAGTTCCTCAACAAAGTAAAGGAGATACATGCAAAATCCACTGCTACATACTCAACTGTGAAAGAATGAATGCTCTCCCTCTACAATCAGAAAAAAAGACAAGGATGCCCCACTGTCACAACTGTTATTCAACACTGTACTGGAAGTTCTAGCCAGAGCAATGAGTCAAGGAAAAGCAATAAAAGCCATCCAAATTGGGAAGGAAGAAGTAAAACTTCCACTATTTGCAAGGGTACCTCAATAAGATTAACTGCCAACCTCTCATTGGAAACCATGGAGATGAGAATAAAGTGGAATGATGTATTTAAGGTATTCAAAGAAAACAATTGCCAGCCAAGAATTCTGTATCTGGCCAAACTGTCCTTCAAAAATGAGGGTGAGTTTAAAGTCTTCACAAATAAAAACAGCGAGTATGCTATCGAAAGACCAGAATTTCAAAAGATACTAAAGGGAGTAGAGCAGCCTGAAAGGGAAAAACAAGGGCGAAAAACTTGGAGTGTAGAAATAAAGATTATTAGGAAGAGTAAATTAAAGGGTAAAAAGACAGATAATAGTAAGATATGACAATGGAAAGCCAAGGGCAAAATGGACCAAGTAATTAATGCCTTTACAATAATAAAACTGAATGTTTATGGCTTGAATCCCCAATCAAAAGACAAAGACTGATAGAACAGATAAAAAATATGAGCCATCTATATGATGTGTACAAGACACTACACACTCACCTCAGACATAAGGACATAACCAGGTTGAAAATGAAAGGTTAGAAAAAGATATTCCATGCAAAGAGTAACCAAAAAAAGCTGGAGTAGTTATACTAATACCAGACAAAATAAGATTTTAAATGCAAAACTTTTATAAGGGAAGAAGAAGGTCATTTATATATTAATAAAAGGGTTAATTCACCAAAAATAAATAACTATAATAAATGTTTATGCACCTAATCCAGGGGACCCAAGATACATGAGGCACACACTGATAAAACTGAAGGGAAAAATAGATGTCTCTACAATAGTAGTTGGAGATTTCAATACACCACTCTTAGTATTGGACAGAATATCTGGAAAGAGAATAAAAAAACAGAGAGCTTGAATAATATGATAAATGAACTAGACCTTACAGACATTATTTATAGAGCATCACAGCCCAAAACAGCAGGATATACATTTTTTTTTTTTTCAATCGCTTATGGATCTTTCTCCAGGATAGACCATATATTAGGCACAAGACAGGTCTCAATAAATTTAAAAGATTGAAATTATAAAAAATATTTTCTCTAATCATAATGGAATGGAATAATGGACATGGGAAGCGGATGTGGCTTTAGTGACTGAGCTCCCGCCTACCACGTGCAAGGTCCCTGGTTCCCGGTGCCTTCTAAAGACAGCAAGCTGGCATGATGGGCAGGCGTGGCAAGCTGACGCAACACGATGACACAACAAGAGACACAAGAAGAAACATATAATGAGAGATACAACAAAGCAGGGAACAGAGGTGGCTCAAGTGATTAGGTGCCTCCCTCCCACATCGGAGGTCTCAGGTTTTGTTCCTGGTGCCTCTTAAAGAAACAAGGAAGACGAATAGACACAGCAAGTTCAAACAATGGGTGGG
>JAQZBX010039469.1:0-23027 GCA_029593785.1 Cabassous unicinctus
AATGGTGACAATGATTGTCCTTCTCTTGTTCTTGATCTCAGTGGGAAATCTTTTAGTCTTTCACCATTAGGTACAATGCTAGTTGTAGATTTTTCATACATGCAGTTCTTGAGCAAGATTTGTGTTAGGTTACCTTTAAATGATTAGGAGAATTCACCTGTGATGCCATCTGGTCCTGGGCTTTTCATCTTTTGGAAGTTTTTGAGGACTGTTTCAATCTTTTCACTTATGATTGATTTTATCATATCACAGAAATAGATCTTCTATTTCTTCTAAGGTCAGTGTAGGTTGTTCATGTGCTTTGAGGAATTTGTCCATCTCGCCTACATTTCCTAGTTCTTTGGCATACAATTGTTCATAGTATCCTCTTATGATCTCTTATTTCTGTAGGGTCAGTGGTAATGCTCCTCCTCTTATTTTCTATTTTATTTACTTGTTCTTCTCTCTTTTTTTCTATGTCAGTCTAGCTAAGGGGTTTGTCAAATTTGTTGATCTTCTCAAAGAACCAATTTTTGGTTTTGTTGATTCTTTCTATTTTTTGTTATATATTTCATTTATTTCTGCTCTGAGCTTTACTATTTCTTTCCTTCAGCTTGGCTTGAGATTGATTTGCTGTTTTTATTTTTATTTTTCTAGTTCCTCCAGGTGTGCAGTTAGAACTTCAATTTTAGCTCTTTTTTATTTTTCAATGTAAGCATGGAGGGTTATAAATTTCCCTCTCAACACCACATTTACATTGCCCCATATGCTTTGATATGCTATGTTCTCATTTTCATTCATCTCAAGATATTTGCTGAATTCTCTTGCAAATTCTTATTTGACTCATTGATTGTTTAATCTCCATATATTTATGAATTTTCCCTTTTTTGTCCATTATTGATTTCCAGTTCCATTCTGTTATGATCAGAGAAAGAGTTTTGTATAATTTCAATCTTTTTACTTCTTTGAGACTTGTCTTGTTATCCAACATATGGTCTATCTTAGAGAAGGCTCAATGAGTACTTGAAAAGAATGTATATCCTGCTATTTTGGGGTGTAATGCTCTATAGATGTTTGTTAGGTTAGTTTGTTTATCATATTTTTCAAGTTCTCTGTTTCTTAATTTATCCTCTGGCCAGAAGTTCTATTCAATACTGAGAGTGATGTATTGAAGGTTTCAACTATTATTGCAGAGACATCTATTTCTCCTTCAGCTTTGCCAGTGTGTGCCTCATGTATCTTTGGACATTTAGGTTAGGTGCATAAATATTTAGTATATTTATTTTATCTTTGTGAATTACCCCTTTTATTATATGTAATGACTCTTCATCCCTTATAACAGTTTTGCATTTAATATCTATTTTGTCCAATATTAGTATAGTTACTCCAGCTCTTTTGTGGTTGCTATTTGCATGGACTATCTTTTTCCAATCTTTCACTTTTAGCCTTGTTTTGTCCTTGCACCAAAGGTGAATCTCCTGTGGAAAATATATAGATGGCTTATACTTTTAAAAATCCATTCTATAAGTATATGTCTTTTGATTGGAGAGATCAATCCATTAACATTCAATGTTATTAATGTAAAGGCATTACTTATTTCATTCATTTTGTCCTTTGGCTTTCTGTTTTCTTATCATACTATTGTCTGTCTTTTTACTCTTTAATTTACCTTTCCTAATAATCTTCATTTTCACACTCTTCTCCAAGTCTCTTGCCCTTGTTTTTTCCTTTCAGGCTGCAGAACACCCTTTAGTATCTCTTGTAATTCTGGTCTTCTGGTAACATACTCTGTCAGTTTTTGTTTGTCTGTGAAGACTTTAAACTCACTCTCATTTTTGAAGGACAGTTTTGCTAGATACAGAACTCCTGGCTGGCAGTTTTTCTCTTTAAGTAACTTAAATAATCATACCATTTTCTTCTTGTCTCCATGGTTTCTGATGAGAGCTTGGCATTTAATCTTATCAAGTTTCCTTTGTATGTGGTGCTTTGCTTTTCTCTTTCTGCTTTCAGAATCCACTTTTTATATCTGATATTCCGATATTTGTCATTATGAATAGTAGATGTCTTGGGGTAGGTCTATTAGAATTCTGTTTGGGGTGCATTGTCCTTCTTGGATATTGATATTTATGTTTTTCATAAGGGTTGGGAAGTTTTCAGTCTTTATTTCCTCAAATATTCTTTCTTCCCCTTTTCCATTCTCTTCTTCTGGGACACTGATAATGCATGTGTTTGTGAATTTCATGTTGTCATTCAATTCTCTAAGACCCTGTTCCTTTTTTTTCTATTCTATTCACTTTCTTTTCTCCTGTCTTTTCCAGTTCAGATGTTCTGTCTTTGAAATCACTATTTCTGTCACCCAGACATGGTTTCTGATGAGAAATAAGGAGTTAGTCTTACTGAGGATCTTTTTTATATGACAAAATTATTTTCTCTTGCTGTTCTCAGACTTCTCTTTTTATCTTTAAAGTATTTTAAATAACTTTATTTCAAATTAAAATATAACAGAAAAAGGCATCTCAACAAGTTATGAAAGTATTACTCTTAAAAAGTTCCCTCCAGGCACTTTTATCTCAGTAATTCTACCTATTAATGCACTTGTTCCTCTAATGTTCACAAAGATACACAGATGAACACAGATTGGTTATTTGACATAATCAAGGTCTTCTTATTAATGAAAAAAATGCTAAATCATAATCTTATTTCACAATATCAAACCCCATATTCTTTTTTTGACCTTTAGCTTTCATATAGTACCTAATTTCCTTTTGCTACAAAAACATTGCAATGTTGTTAACTATAATCTATATATTACATTAGTTATATTTTCCCATGTATCACCACATTCTTAACACCTATAATCTATATATTACATTAGTTTTATTTTCCCATGTATCACCACATTCCTAACACCTTAAGAATAAAAGAATATTCTTTTATTTATATTATTAACCACAAATCCCTGAGACATGCTGTTTTTTTTTTCCTGTACTTTTTTCTATCTATTCTTCTGACTATGATTTCAATTGTCCTTTCTTCTATCTAGTTCATTGATTCTAACTTCTGCCTGTTCACATCTGCTGTTGTATGTCTCTTGTGTATTTTTAATCTCCATTATTGTGCCTTTCATCTCCATAATATGCTTTTTCTTTTTAACTTTCAAATTCTTTTTCATGCTCATAAATTTTTCTCTTAATATTCTTCAGCTGTATATCCATATTTTCCTTCATCTCCTTGAATTGATTCATGAGATTTGTTTGAACTTATTTAATTAGTTGTTCCAAATTCTGTGTCTCCTCCAAAGTTTTAATTTGTTCCCTTGACTGAGTCATATCTTCCTCTTAGTATGGCTTATAATTTTTTTGATCACTGGGTATCTGATCATTTTGATATGCTTCTAACTTGCTTCTGTGAATGACTCCATAGTCTGCATTCACGAGAAGAGGCACCGGCCTGTGCTGCCCCTGTGTGACTTCCAAGTTGCACATAACTGAGTGAGGGGGAGCAGTCCAGAATGTCAAGTTCAGGGCTGAAATCTCTTCATTTTTCTGGAGATTATTTTTCTTTTCTTCAATTCAGCATTTGTAGAGTTCTTCTCCAGTCTCTATCATGCTCCAGAATTCCAAGAATATGGGATTTTTCCTTTTGTTAGTTGTTTCTGATGGGAGACTTTTCCAGGGGAGTTCTTATATCACCATGTTGATGACATCACTCTCCTATAAATATTTAAATTTCTAAAGTATCCTTTGACTACACTAAGTTTTAGAAGACAGTATAATTTTATTGTCTATACAAGTAAGTTCTGTACGTTTTGAAATTAAGAACAATGTTTTTTAATTATTTCACACATACTCTTAATAAAGCACTAAAAAGAATGTTATACTTATAAATACTTTCAATACACACTTGGGCAAAGGAGGACGTTTTTGAGGAAATAGCTTGCTATTAGAGGAGCTTAGTTTTTGCTCCTTCAATATCATGGTAAATTGGAAAGTATTTTCCAAATTGAAAATTCAGTTATACTGAAGATTTTAGACTGCATCATCATATCCTTAAGACCTGGAAATTCTTAACTTATGCACCTAAGAATATATTATTGTTTACAAACCACAGATTCAGGAAATAAATCAACAGTTCAAAACATTCTTAAAATCTTTCCCCTTGGAAACCAAGTTTAAAATGTAGCATTATATAAAATATAATGCCTTTTTACGCATGTCTAGGCAGTTCCACATGGAAGTTTAATAAAGAGACCAATAAAGGAGTAAAATGACCATTTTACTGTAAAAAAAAAAGAGAAAAAAAGCAAAGTTCTTATAAACTATTAAATAAATGATTATTTTTTTCTCCAAAGTAAACTCTATTGAATTAATAATTATAAAAGTGGCAGTTTCATAGATTAGAATAATAATTAAGTCAGTTAATCAAATCATGCATTTTTAGGAAAAGAGTTTTCCATCTTCTCTGTTCATTAATTTCCTCATTATATATTCTTTTTATATGTCCACTGGAGATTCACTTGTTTTCAGCCTTTTGGCAATGACTAGAGTGCTTGTGTTTATAGGCCATGGATCACATTTATGCATTTCTGCTCTGGTATTTGTCTTCACATGAGACAAAGTTCAGGCATTTGAGATTGGAAAAGATGTTTCAAAATTCTGCCTATCTGCACTACAGTCAAAATGCATTGACTAATACAATAAAATATATTCCAGTCATCCAGCTTGTTATTGGTAGAATTAGCCTTTAAGAGTGAATTCTTTCATAAGTAGTATGGCAAAAATGTCCTTATAGAAATAATTTAATAATTTAAGTTGCTAGAGAAATCAGGTATGGCAATGGAGATGACTCCAGTATGTTGATCTTGTATTAGTCAGGGTTCTCTAGGGAAACAGAAGTGGCAGGAGCTATCAGTAGTTATTATGAGACTTTATAAAATTCTCTCACATGACTCTGAGGGTGCATGAGTCCAAATTTCATAGGGCAAACTGCAATCCAGGAATTCCAATGAAGGTCCTTGAGGAGTTCCCCAAGAGAAGCTGCCTATCTGAAGTAGAGTTGGGAATTCTCTCTCGGAATGCTGAAATAATTTCTCCTTTTTTAGGCCTTCAAATCATTGGATTTGACATCTCTCATTGGTGAAGGCAATCTGCTCTGCTGATTATAGATATAATCAACCAGTGATGCAATTAACTCACTGGTGATTTAAGTCCAGGAAATGACTTTGCAGTACAATTAGCCCAGTGATTGCATGACAAAACAACTGGGCACCATACATGACCAAATTGACACATTAGCCTAACCATCACTGTCCACTCTTTTCAACTTGGTAGCCATACACATCACTTTAAGTCATACTTAATCTCTAAATAAAAACAAGAACAGAAGTATTTTTTTCACCTAATGTTCAACTGTCCTGAGAACAACTGGAAACACACTAAATCCCTCTAGAATAGAGTGCAAGTCCTCAGGTAATATTCACTTTTATATTTAAGTTCTATAACTTAATTACTAGGACATGAAATGAATACAACTTATGTCATATGATTAGGGAAAAATTTAGGGAAGAAAAATGATATTTGGTTTATGTTCATATACAACAATACTCATAACAAAAAAAAGAAAGAAATATTCATTACCATTACAATCCTTGTTTCTGTAACTTTCCATGTGGTTGAAGTTTGTATTTATCACTACCTTCTTCCACTACCCATTTCATGTTCCCTTTACCCTCAGCAAGCACTCCAGCTGGTCATGGTTCTTTGCCTGGTGAGATGACTCAAACTTTCAGTCCTGAAGATTCAAGGCCATTGTTTGTCCTGCTTGCATTGAGTTGTTGCAATTTTCCATTGACTATAATCACAGAGCATAGGAGCACAAAGAAATGCCCTAGGGGATCTACTGTATTTCAGTAAAACACTTCTTTACCTCCATTGTGTAGCTGAAGTCCCATTTCCACTTGACAGTCAGGATTTATTACCCAAACCAGTAGAGTAATTCTCTTATTTGCCTGTTGATTCAGAGGCATGAGGAGTCCAAAGTGGTCAGGTGGCAGTCTTAACTTCCAGTTTAATGGAATAATTGTTTACTTGTGGAAGCACTCTTCCCTTTGGAACTAAACCTATTGTCCAACAGAACTTAGAGTTGCAGGGACAGAAAGCAAAAATTATCCTAGTGAATCACTGGAGGTGATAGTGTGTGGTGCCACTCCCATTTCCACCTCTTAATTCCTGTATATGTTAATCCTGGCTTTGGGTGAAACAGAACCATAGAGTAGAAACTGATTTAGAGCATACTCAGCCTGCTGGAGAACATTGCCCCAGATGTACAATGTATTGCCACCTGGGTGGTTCCATAATTGAGTTTTCAAAAGGCCATTCTACTGTTCTATCAATTCAGCTGCTTCAGGATGATGGGGAACATTGTAATACCAGTGAATTCCATGAGTATGTGTCATCCCCACATATCTTTTGTGGTGAAGTAGGTTCCTTGAACAGAAACAATGCTGTATGGAATACCATGATGGTGGATAAGGCAGTCAGTAAGTCCACAGATGGTGGTTTTGGTAGAAGCTTTGCAGCAGGGGAGGTGAACACATATCTTGAATATACACCTATTCCAGTTAGAAAAAAATGCTGCTCCTTCCTTAAGGGAAGTGGCCCAATGTAATCAACCTGCCACCAGGTAGCAGGCTGATCACCTCGGGGAATGGTACCACATTGAGGGCTTAGTGTGGGTCTCTGCTGCTAGCAGATTTGGCATTCAGGAGTCATTGTAGCCAGGTCAGCTTTGGTGAGGGAAGGTCCATGTTTCTGAGCCTCCACACCTACCATCATGGCAACTTTGTTCTTGAACTCACTGGACAATGACAGGTGTGGCTGGGGAAAGAGGCTGACTGGAATCCACAGACCAGGTCATCTTATCTATTTGATTATTAAAATCTTCCTCTGCTGAAGTCATCCTCTGGTGAGCATTCATGTGAGGCAAATGTCTTCATGTTTTTTGTCCACCAAGTAAGGTCTAACCACATACCTCTTCCCCAGACATCTTTGTCATCAATCTTCCAATCGTTCTTTTCAAGTCCCTGACCAACCAGCCCATAAATCAGTGTACAAATGCACCTCTAGCCATTTCTCCTTTCCAAGCAAAATGAACAACCAGCTGCACTTCTTGTGGTTCTATTCATTGGGATGCCTTCTCGTTACCACTGTCCTTCAGAGACATCCCAGAAAGCAGATGCAGTGCTGCAGCTGTCCACTTTCAGGTAGTGACTGTATATTGGTTAGGTACTGCATATTTACAGGTGGTTCTGTAAACCAGGCCCAAATTTTCTCAGTCAACTGATTGTAGGAAACTCCCCAAGGGACCACAGCTATGGGCTGTGAAAGAGAAGGTAATGTGGCAGGTGTGGTGGCCATGGGCATTTGGACTGCTTCCTCATGTAACTTATTTGAGCTGTCGGGACCCACTTGAGCCCTATTGCATATATACCACTTCCACTTTAAGATGGAGTGCTGCTTTGCATGCCTAAGTTTTGGTTTGGTGGGTCAGACAACACCCAGCTCATGTTAGGCAGCTCAGATATCATACTAAGTTGTTGACCCATGATTAACTGTTCTGCCTCTACTAAGGCTCAACAGCAGCTTAAAAGCCATTTCTTAAAAGAAGAGTAGTTATCTGAAGAGGATGGCAGTGCTTTGCTCCAAAATCCTAAGGGTGTGTATTGTGATTCTTATATAGGGGCCTTCCAAAGGCTCCAGATGGCATCTCTACTTGCCAGTGAAACTTCCAGCAACATTGAACCTGCTGGATCATATGGCCCAAGTGGCAGTGCAACTTGCACAATAGAAGACATGTCACAGAACTTCTTTTGTTCTGGTCCCCACTCAAAACTAGCAGCTTTTCTGTTTACTTGGGCCAGAGTAGCACATCCAAATGAGGAATATATTGTCTCCAAAATCCAAAGAGTTTAACTACGGGCTATGCTTCTTTTCTGGTCATAGGGGGGCCCAATGCAACAGCTTCTCTTTCATTTTAGAAGGGATATCTTGACACACCCCACTCATGGTACTCAGCTTTATTACACAGAGTACTCTGGGGAAAAAGAACTGACAGGAGATATCAGTAAATATGGGATTTTATAAAATTGTCTCATATGACTGTAGCATGAGTTCAAATTCCATAGGGTAGGCTGCAAGCCAGGAACCATGATGGTATTTGATGCATCCCCAGGAGAAGCTGGCTTTCTGAAGTAGAGATGGTAATTCTCTCTTAATGCTGAAATAATTTCTGCTTTTAAGACATTCAACTGATTGGATGAAGTATCTCTCATTGCTGACGGCAACATCTTTAGTGGACTGTACATGTCATCAGCTTTAGATGTAATCAATTCACTGATGATTTAAGTCCAGGAAATGTCTTTGCATTATAATTAGCCCAGTGCTTGCATGACCAAACAACTGGAAACCATTACTTGGCCAGGTCGACACATTAGCTTGACCATCACAATTCTCATACCTTAAGAATAACTAATTTTTATGCAATATTTTGCTCTTCTATTCAAGAGATGACTTCTCCATAAGTAAAAAAGCTATTGTTAAACTTCTAAGCATGATGTGAGTTCTAATTATGGTCACTGTTTTCCGGTGAGTAGCAAGCTAACATTTTGGTTTTATAATCAGTCCAAAATATCACATTCTGTGACATTCCAGTCAATTTAACAAGCTGTTTGAATATTTGTGTTTCTTTTTTAATGAAAATTATTACCATTTGTTGAAGAAACAATAGTTTATCTGTTAATGATAATGCAGATAAAATACTTAATTCTTTCATTTAACCCCTTTTTAACAAATTTAAACTGTTGGTATTTGTTTCTTTACAATTCTCATGCAAAGTCCTATACTTAAGGTAGTTAGAATTGATTACAACTATTTCTGTATTAAAAAACCAACATGGGAGGCAGGTGTGGTTCAATGGATGGAACTCCCGTTTACCATATGGGAAGCCCCGGGTTTGCCTCCTGGGGCCTCCTTGTGAGGGCAGGCCGGCCAGCCCGCGCTGAGCGGTAGGCTGATACAGCAAGACCTCACAGCAGGAAGCGGGTGTGGCTCAATCGATAGAGCCCCCGTTTACCATGCGGGAGGCCCCGGGTTGGCTTCCCAGGGTCTCCTTGTGAAAGCAGGTCGATCCGCGTGGCGCGGTGGGCTGATGCAGCAGGACCTCACAGCAAGGGGGAGATAAGCAGACACGGAAGAAACATGCAGCGAATGGACACAGTAAAACACGGGCAGCAAGGGGGGGATAAATAAATAAATAAATAAATCTTTAAAAAAAACAAAAAACAACTTTCATTTAATTGTGAACTTTCTGAATTTTTATAAAAACAAAAAATTAGCATTTATGCACAGAATGCAATAAACAATTAAACCTAATGAAATGCCACTTTATTCCTAAATTGATTTGCAAAAAACACAGGAGTAAATAATTTCATTACCTATGAAGTTAGTATTAATTACTGTCCAAATTTAGTTGGGAGATTTTCAGAACATGACTAGATTTTGTTAACAATAGTTTCTTTTTTTTTCTTTTTTGTCCTTCCTGTTCCCACCAGATGCCACAAGTCTCATGTTAAGAAAATGCTGCAGACATATTTTGTGCATGTTTGAATTACTCCATGACACTTAAAGTATAAGAAATGATGCATTTCTATATTTTGTAAAACAAAGCAGATCTTTCCCAAATATTCCAAACACTATCATAAGTAAGAGATATTTGTCCTTTTTTTTTTTAATTCTTCACTTTGGTTTGTGATAAAATTGAGGGGTTTAAGTAATCTGGATAATTAGGGGGGAAATTTTTGTTTGTGAAACCCTGTGGTTGCTCCCAAAGATGTTCCTTGCCGAAGTCCAGGTACCACATTGAAAGTGGGTATTACCTCAGGTGATACAGTGTCCTTGAATCATTTTGCTCATGGGAATTGATACAGGCACAAGAATGTTTCTAATACCACAGAACTTATTGACCACCTTCTATAGATACCAGTGCAGTCATGCATCCAAGGCCTTACCACCTAGAAGGCTAGTTGCATTTTAGAGCAGTTTTATGTCTTTACCCAATCTCAGCTGTACTCTAATATATGAAAATACCTGATCATCTACCACTTTTCAATACACTTCCCCACTCACTCCAAACCCAAGAAGTTAACCCTTTTCAGTTTACACTATTAGCGCCATTTGCTCTGACACATGGATCTACATTTATTAGCCCTCTTCTGAAGGTAACAGAGTCAGAACCTCGGGACCCACAGATCTGACTGATATCTTGACAGGGGAGTAAAAATATTTCTAATTCATTCTTAAGAATCTAACACTAAAAGTACTTTTGTTTTTCATTGGGCCATCTAGCAGGTGATTTCTTCACTGAGTTCAGGATTTCTTTGTGTGCTCCATATCCTCCTTTCCATTTTTCTTCTGTTTCTTACATATTTAAACATTCCATTGCACACTGATTCTTATCATAACCAAGTCTTTCTCTTTAAACAACATCAAAAACAAACAAAGAATCTTAAAGGAAATAATTCCTCAAATTCAACATCACCTCTAGTTATCAACTATTCTCTTTCCCTATTGACAGCACGCTTCTCTAAAGAGTTATCTATGTATGCTTCTGCCAATTTAACTCCTTATTTGTCTTCACTCTATTTTCTTCCCATACCATCCCACCAAATTATTTTTAAGTTACTAATTCAAGTGACATTTTCATCTGTCATAATATTTGATTGCTCATTAGCATTCATGCTATTGAACCCCAATATTATCTTTTTCAGAAATTTGTATCCTTTATACATTTTTACACACTCTTGTAGTCTTCTTTACTTATTTTTTACATTTCTTATTATTCTTAGTAAATTTACCTGGATCTTTAATGTGGACATTCTACAAATCATAGCCCCAGATCTCTTCTCTGTTTTACCTCATTCTTATAGGTCCAACAGTTTCTTATATGAATATGATACAAAATTTTAAATGTTTATTCCACATCTCTATTATGATATCCACATGTTCCACAGAAATATAGTATATTATTTCTGTCTCTCTCCTCTCTTTTTCACTTTTCTGTGAACTGGCTAAAGCCAGTCTTGCTACTCAACAATTACTAAGTTCTTTAGGAAATTATCAGTAGCATCTGTGGATTAGGTGGAGATGGGGGCTCTAAGTACCTTGCACAACATTGTTACCAGGTTTTTATTGAAAGAGATGGAAGTCTTGGATCAAATTCTGACAACTGTGAAAACTATAAATAGCAATCTGGCACAGAAATTTTCATACAGCTATATCATCAGGTGTTCAGATAAGCACCTTGCACTTCAAGGCAGACAACAGTTTTGATGACAGAAACAGCAAAACTTACTGTCATGTCATTTGTGAAGTGGTAGGATACAAGACCAACAGAGCACAGACCTTGATCCCAGTTCCCAGGTTAATGGTTCTTGAGGTTGACAGATCATTGTATCTTTTTTAAGCATAAACTGTACAAACTGTTCAATATATTTTTAACAAATTCTGAACACCACTCACTTCACCAGTTAAAAAATAAACTTTCAACATCACTTTTGGTAATTTATAAATGATCTGATATAGATTTTGGTCTTGATATGAAGTGCTTAAGCAACACTCTGGAAAGTGTAGACTCTTGATTAAGGTACATCAATCTCACATTATTTATATTAAAGTAATTTATAGCAAATGACTACACAATTTAAATAAAACAAATTTATTCAAACTTTTCAGATGCACTTTGAATTGAAAATGTTCATATAAAATTTCACGATATATCCCTTTAAATCTGTCCCTTTTCATAGTTTCTAATCTCAATGAATATCATGAAAAGAGATCCAATTCCTTGACTCTTTTCCTCCATATCCAAAATATTAAAAGAAATAATGTATCAACTTTAACTTATAAAAATGTCTGACTTCTTTTAATTACTTAAAATCTCTACCACCACCTTCCTGTCCAATTCATCCTATATCTTAACTGGTAATAACCTCATAAATGGCATCCAGAACCTAATATTGTTACCTTCTGGTTTACTCACCACAATACTGGGTATCTATTTCTTCAGAAAAGTCTTCTTTGAAATCCTTAGTTAAGGTCTGATGCCACTAGTTATTAGGGTATCATGTGGTTCTCTTATACAGAAATTATTTCTGTTGTCATTTTTCCATTGCCTGTGTACCATTTACCATTGCCAATGGTAGCAGAGCAAAATGTTTTGTTTTTGTTTTTGTTTTTTCCTCACCATCCTACTTCCAATGAGCTTGCTGGCACACTGTAAATATCAAAATATATTTACTTACTAGAAAAATCAATGGCACTGCTTCAGGCTCTGCTCTCATCTCTACTTTGAACTTGATCTACTCTCTCTCATCTTCTGTGTTCCATTAAATTTTAATTTCTCTTTTACTTAGTCCAGTAGTATTTAATTCTAATATAATTATTTGTAAAGCCACACACTCACATACAAATTCACACAGGCTCCACTCCTAAACATTAAAGCAACATTTCTGGATAGTGGGACTTAAGCACCAGACTTGTGTGAGTGTGTGTGTTGTTTTTTCTTATTTAATTTGATTTTTAATTTCCCAAGAATAATGTGTATGTAATCAAGGTTGAGAACTAGTGAAGCATTTCTGAGTTTCTGGTTTGAGTTAAATGCCCAGTTTTTGCATTTGGTAGGGCCTCATGACACTGTATCTCAGTTCACTCCACTAGCTAACTCCATGTACGACTTCAGAGTTCCTGAACACCTCTAATTCTCTATGTTTCACTAGTAATCGGGATTCAGATAATCCTAGCCAAATGTCAAACCTCTATTATTACGATTTCTATCTACTTCACATTACACTTCTTGAAACCTCCAATAATAAAATCTATCAAAAAACTACGAATAAGATAGTAATAAATTTTTTTTATCACCACAATAACATCACTGACTAAACATTGAATTCTAATAGATAATATGCCCCAAATCCTTGTTTCATACATTTTCTAGGCACTTTACAAATATTAATCATTGATTAAAGTATTTAATCCTCTCATTATGCTATATGGTAGGCACTATTATAACTTGATCTTACAAATTAAGCAACCGAGCACAACATGGTTAAGTGACATTCCAAATCACTTAGAAAGTAAGTGGTAGCACTATAATGCTCACTTAGGCTATCTTACTCTAAAACCCTTAGAATATACTATATCTTTTTACCATTACAATATACCACCCTGCATATTTAACCAGCTTCCCATATAGTCTTCTTTTGTTACTTCAACAACTTACATATGGCACCAATATGAGATCCTCTAACCTTACTCTTTTTAAGCATATTATATCCCCTTATCTGGTTTATCATTATCTTGTAGAAAATATGGTGTTATCAATGAGTTTATTCATATGTGTTGTCTAACAAGTAGAGAACACTGTTATTGTTATTGATGCTACACATCTATTATTATGCCACCAATTTGTTTTAGCTTTTTTTAATAGCCATGAAAACTGTTAGCTTGCTTTTATTTTAATTTATTATTTATCCAATGTATATCAAGTATATTATAGGAAATTTATTATAAAAGACCTAGCTATAATAAAATTCTTGTGTTTAAGTTTACAAGTAAAAATGATATCTAGACTCAGAAGTATGAAGGAGAGAGCAGGGTGGAAGATACATTTGACCCTAGGTACATAATCATTAATTTTTAAATAAAACTTGATCTGTGCATATGATACAAAGTAGACCATTAATGACAAAGAGCTTCAAACTTCTGGTATAATTCTAATTGAACACTTTAAAACCATTTCTTTATTCCTATTTATGTTTTCATTTCACAATGCACTATCTACTGGCTTTCTGACAATTTTTGATTTTTTTATTATTCCTGACCTCATACTCCTTGCACTAGATGGCCAAATTTAGTTGTCTTGGCTTTGACTTTGATCACTACCAAAAAAATTATATTCACTCATTTTGGTCTCTTCCCAAAAGATGGACTTCAGTTTCAGCTTCTACTATTCAATCTTGGTATCAGCTAACTAGGATTCTGCTTAAGACAAAACCTTATCTAGGGACAGAGAAATAGATAAGCCCATAAAAAACAGACTTACACAATGCTTAGTAAGCTGTAATAGTCAATTCCGTCTAAATCTAACCTAATTGTATTGCTGTAATTTAAAATAATATGACCTTCTGGTAGCCGAGCCTAAGAGAGGAACTTAAAGGGTTATATGAGCTTTAGTATATATGCACTCATGAGCCTAAGGCTTGTACTTTGAACCTTATTCCTGTAATAATGAAATTAAGCCTAAATATAATTAATGCCAAAAACTTTATTTCCTGAAAACCTCATTACTCAAATGTGGCCTATCTCTAAACAAACACTGCAAATAAACTCACTACCTTTCCCCCAATGTGGGACATGACTCCCAGGTATGAGACTCCCTGGCACTGAGAGATTATTACCAAGCATTAATTAGCAATACATTTGGAGAAAGACTTTGACCAAAAGAAGGAAATGTTAAATAAAATTGAGTTTTTATGCTAAGAAATTTCAAAGTGGGTCAGGAGGTCATTCTGGAGGTTACACTTATGCAGATTTCAGCTAGACTTCACAAACTGTCACAGTTGGCAAAGCCTCAAACAAAAGTGCTCCTGATAGCTCTAGCCACATCCAGATACCATAGGCAAGCCACACATTCATTCAGCAGGCCCTATCTGGGAATCTATATGAAAAGCTATTTCTCCAGTATAACTATATGCATTCATAAATCCCCTAATCAAGATTTTTCTGTTTTTTTTATCTGAACCTATAATTTTCAATTTACCTGTTAAGTATGTTTCTCAGAGACTTAAAGTCTTCAGATTGTTCATAGGCCGAATGAGCCCTGAAACCCAGCAGATATGTGGCCACCTCCTACTTTCCAGGTTTTGGGGCTTTACCTGGACAACTAATAAAGCAATGATGATGGACCAGCCCCACTTCAAAAGCGATGCACATCTGCAACTGCAAACAAAACAATTCCATCCCACTGATCCATTATATTTATGTTCTTTTTCAGCCTGAAGCAGTCAGAGTGGACATTGTCCTAAATCCTTCAAGATTGAGGAATGGACAAAAATGTGGGGGGAGTGGAATATAACCACTGACAATAGCAGATTTATTATTATTGTGGCTATTATATTGTGGTAACTGAGCATCTTGCAACATTAATATAAAATAATTTTAAAAAATTAAATATATATATCAATCATAGCTGACATTTATTAAGTCCTTACTAAACTGTGGTAGGTGTTTTTTATGTGTTTATTCCTTACAAGAAATTTATGAGGTAAGTGTTATTATTCACTTCATTTGTTGGATGATTAAACTGAAATTTAAGAAGTTAAGTAACAAGCCTAATGCCACACTTAATGTATAAATTGTTTGAACTGGGATTCTGCATTTGTCACTCAACTTCATAATGTAAGAATCATGCATTTAATTCCTATGCCAAATATGGTCATTGATTATCAGACTAGTACCTGAAAAATAGCATTTAACCACTTCTCTTCTTGCACAAATGATAAAATCTTGTATATTTAAATAATAACAGCCTCAACTATTTCCAATGTTCTATCTGGGTTTGATTTGTTTATGATTGTGGACACTTATATTTTCCAGCTTGTAACAAAATACATTAATGGAGTGAAGACACTTAAGACACTGAGAACTTTGAAGAACAATTTTCACATGAGCAAAACCTTTCAAAAAAATTGATACCTTCAATTATATAACAAGGAGGGGGTGAGAGAGCTCCCATTGAAACTCCTTTCTAAATCCAGCATGGTATGATGCTGTAAAATGATATATCTCTATATATCAGTGGGACTTTTGAAACAGACACTCATAAAAGGCTTGTCATTAATTGAATAAATAAAAATAATTAGAATGCTATTTGGTAGACTCAGTGAAATGAAGGAACCCTGTGGAGATCAAGTTTCAGAGTACTGAGAGGCTGAACTGGCTTGTATTTTAAGAGAGTTATTTGACACTGCCTCTTAATATTTCTTTCAATGGAAGCCTGCATGTGAATCTCTCAAACTTTTCACAAAGTTTGAATGAGGTGCTTTTGATGAGGCAATTGTTCTGCTTTTAAATGCGTATTATGCATTTCATGTACAGTCTTTTTAAGGCCTTAATATACTTCTGTGACATGTTTATTTCTCAGCCAACCTCTAAGTAAAATATTTATTAGAGATGCCTAGTATCATGTTTCCTGATAAATTTTCTAAAATTTGAAGACATATTATAAAGTTAAATTTTTACTTCAAAAATAAAGTAAATCTTAATAAACTTAAATAAAAATAAAGCTCATATATAATATCTCTTAGCCATTAAATATGAACTTTAATGAAAAAGTCAAACTTTAAAAAGATGAGCATAAAGTAGATGAAATATGTGTAGATTTGGGGTAAAGCACTAGTGGTATAGGAAAGTAGTCTGTGTATTTAGAACACATTCTCTTGTTTAGTGGTCTGTATGTATTAAACTGTTTCATCTAACAAAATGGAAATCAAAGAGTAAGTTTTACAAAAGTTTCTGAACTTCTATTTGTGGCCTTGATGAAACCATATAGACAAAAGGCATATCAATCTTTATGTTTCAGGGGACTTCATATAACTTCAGTTTAGAAATGAGGTTGCCTGAATAATGTATGCTTTTATGACCTGGAATAGAATAGTGGTATGTTGGGTGAATTTTCATAAGTCTAGACATTTTATTTTAGATGACTTTTAGAAAGAAAAAAGAAAAACAATTTAAGAGCTCTCTAAAACTTCATTTAAATTATTCTACAGTGATATAATTAAAAAATAAAATGTAAAAAAAAAAACACAAAAAACTGCAACCACAGTGCCTGACCTGTAGTTATTAATCAATAAACAAAAGTGGGAAGAATAATTCATTGTACTTAATATTAAACACAGTCTGGGCATATTTGGAATATAACAGGACTGTTGAATGTTGAGTGGTTTAATTAGTGAAAATATATTAATTAATAAGTCTCAGAATGAGGCAATTTCAAATAACTGGGTTTCAGAATAAAACAATAGAGTTCTAAGACTTTTCAAAATATCAATTCCTCGAAACTAAAAACAGTGAAGTTTGTTAAGTATATGACTTTGGCAGTGCAAACAGTGGGATTAAGCCAAATGAACTGCCCATCAGAAAAGATTAATTTAGATAACGTGTAAGTCAGGAGATTCAAGTCAAAAGGTAATCAAATTGTATAATCAAAGCACTCCCTAGAGACATATAATCCAGCTTAGTTATGTCTTGATTCTTAAAGTGCATGTCTTATCAATTTTATACCCATCTTCTCTAAAGTCTGGAGACAAAAAAGGAGAAAAAAATTATATTTTGTAATTTGTTGTGAAAGTACCCAAAGAAAGATTTCTTTCTGAATCAGCTCATATGTTCTGCAAAGGAAATATAAGCTATTGATAAATTAGTATATAAGTAGATATGTAGATAGATGGATGGCTAGATCATACAATCCAATCCCTTATTAACATCATTAAGAGATTTAGGCAATATATCGGATACTGAAAATATAATTTTTGATGATGATAATCACATAAAAATTTGCTTTTCCATAGCACATATAACTTTAAAGATTAATGGAATTATCAATTCAATCTTAACAGTAATTTGAACAATTGAAATACTATAAGATAGAATTTAGTAAATCAGAATCTCAACCATATGTTAGTAATCATATAATTTTAGTGTACCAAGTACATAAATATATAAGATTATAAGTGATATTTTAGTTTGAATAAAATTTGTAAGTTAATACTGGACTTTTAGCTGTTGTAGTATTCATTAATTCATCTACATATTAATTCATTTGTTTAATCATTTACATATACTTTTTTTAGGGCATTTTAAATATATAAGACCATGTTATGCACTGACTGTGGGAAGGAAGGATGAATACAAAAATGATGACCCTCAGGCAGGATGCATTTTTATATTACTGGGGAGAAAACATGGACAATTGATCCTGATTAAATATACAGTAAGATTAAACACAACGAAGAAGGCAAATAGGCATCAACAAATTTTATTTTCACATATTTGTAATATCTAAAATAAGTGCAGCCCTCTATTTCTCATCACAGTTATCATGATATAGTAAAGATTGTGACTGGTTTGCCAGAGTAGTGGAGGACCTTAGTCTGGAAAGGGGGAGAGAAAGGAGAGGGAATGTAGATCATGATGAAAGGTCTTGAGTTCAGGGGAGATTTGGCACCAGAATTTCTAAATGGAGAAATCTCCTCAGCTAAAGAAGCAGGCTTATATTGTGTGAAAAGGTCAAGTTGTTCAAGCTAGTGTGATTCAACTGGTAGAGGTCCAGTAATGTCAGGTTGAAGAATGTTGACATAGACCAAATTTCCTGGAGAATGGTTTTAAGAATTTTGATAATTCATCTTGTATAGAAGATGAGTGCAAGAATAAGGAAGCATTCCAATACCATGAATTGTTAATCATTGTCTGGATTATTGAGATAATTTGTAAAATCTTCTTAAAATGAATTTAAAACCATTATTGCATACAGACTAAGAGATGTTACATGTGAGTATTATTTTTATTTAATATTATTAAAATTCCTTTTATTTTTGAAGCCGAAAATTGACTTTTATTCTGAAAATTTTAAGTACATATCTATTTGGCAAAAATGGATTCCCAGATTAATTCCAGATGACCCATATGCCCTGAGATTCTAATATTCTGGTAAAATTTACATTAATTATCTCAACAAAAATATTTTTAAAAAAATAAGAATCAAAGGTTTTACCAATTAAACTGAAGATGTATGAGGATGATGTTTAGAGTGCTGAAAGTATGATTACAAATACAAAGTGTTTGAGAGAATAAACTAACAATTTTAGGAGACCATCCTGAAGATTATAATAAAAAGGCAAAAACATTGTTCAATTTTTTTTTTTACTTTTGCTCTTATATAATTCTGATGTAAAACTGAAGTCCATACAACGCTCCCATACCTCTTTCCTTTGTTCTATCCCTTTCCTCTCGCCAAAGTTATTTAAATCACCGAAAGCCAACCATCAAAGGCAAATGTGTGAGAGTGTTTGGGAAATCAAAAGAACAATTCCTGCTGCTTAAATAGATTCAAAAGAATAAATCTAGATATCTATAGCATAAATCTTGGATAAACTGAATCTTTGGGGTTGGGTCCAGGTAGAAATGTTTGGGACACATGACAGCTTCATTGATGACACTGTAGTAATTCATATGAATTGAGGCTTGGTTGCTGCCTTCCTAAGGCAACAAACTGGTCTTGTCAAAAACAGACTACATGTGTACACCCTTGATTAGTGACACATATTGAAACTTCATTTAATCCTTTGTGTTTAAATTGTTCCTTGCCAGAGGCAGGTATTTAAGAAAGATTTTATTTAAAATATTTCATCAAAATATTATGAACAAGCAAAAAATTTATTTTTGTAGCTGAACAGACTTGAACATAATTTGTTTTGAAAGTTTACTTTCCTAGAATGTGAAATGGAATATTTTCTTTAAATCTGATTAATTTGATTTTTTCATATAGTTTTTGGGGTAATATCAAGATGGTTAAGCCAATTCCATGCCTACTTTTGTCTACATCATGAAATTTTTGAAATAGTCAATGAGCATTAAGTATATAGGTTGTCTTGAGGTGTCTTTCAACTCTAATTACATTTATTGCATTTATGAACCTTTAGTAAATTTCTATTAGCCACAGAAATTTTGTTACTTCTTTTCAAATACAGAACATGCATGAATATATTTCTTATAAAACAAATAAAATGATTTTGTATAGGTCATTTTCAAGTTCAAGAAACCAAATGTTCATATGTTTCAACTCTTAATAAGAATTAGTGGAGCTAAAACTAGATTAAACACTTAAATGTTAGTAAAAAAACAAAGGGATTTTCATTCTTTTATTCTCATGTGTTCCATCCCCTCCATCCTCACAGATTTCCATATCATATAGAATGTGGCAAATTACCTAATTTCCAGAAAACAGAGATATTTATTGCATAAGGTTGACAATATTGTACATTCTGTATGATGCATAATTTTAATTACAATTGTTGCATGTTTTACAAAATATAAATACTTAAATTTGCCAGATGAAATGTACACAAGACCTGCAGACTCTCATTGGTAAAACTAATGCCTATTGTAGGTATATTATTTCTGTATTTAGAAGACACATTTGTTTGCAATCAATATAATATTGAAAATATTAGTATAAGAGTATGGACTATTTTAATTACTAAAGTAATTCAGTGTAAATAAAGTGTTTTTCCCAATTTTGTATACATAAAATTTAACATTTCAAAGTAATTTTCAGTAGCTGATATTATCTTGGTATTTGCTTATATATTCTTTATTATTTCCAAGCAGAAAATTCTTTGAGTCCTTGGAACTTTGCTGTGTTGTTGCTGCAGATCCCATATGTTTAGAACAATGCCTAAAAGACAATGGGAAACAGTCAATATGTATTAAAGAAAAAGGGAAAGAATGTATAATTGAATAGACATGCTCATCAAAATTTTGCTTTACAAAAATTATGTTCTCTTATATTCACATCTATTTATTTTGAATCATTATGCTGTTGTTAAATCATTAGAAGCTAGTTTAGCTTATATTAATTCCAACATTCAATGCATTATTATATGTTTATAATAATTCCATTCATTATTTCAACAAAACTGAAATTGTTCTTGAATATTATTTGTGACATTTCCTCTTTGTATTCAAATTTGTATGATGACATACTTTTACTTCAAATTCTATTTCTGTTTATCCTTAGCAAATTATTGGAACATTGTGCATGTCCTATTTTTTCCAAGCATTAAGGTAAAATATGTTATCAATTTGTCCATCACTATGATTTTTCAAATCACATCTCGAATCCAGTTTTGTTTTTCATTTTGAATATGGAGATAATTTGTTGAAATTCTGATAAGAAATATAAACGCCTCAAAATTAATTTCAAGTCTTCTCTTTGGTGCTTTCAATAACTAAATAAGTTACCATACTCATAATTTTAATGATTCAAAAGTTGATAAAATACTTGTAGTATGGTGTTAAAAATTAATATTCTGTTTATATTATAGTATTATAATAAGAAATTACATATGAATTAATAATAAATATTAAGCATAATTTTACCAGAAACAAAAGTCATGACTAAATTGCAAGTAGCTTGAATCCAACTTTTTATCTGGTTGACCCTAAGCCTACCTAAAGACACATGAATGAGAATAAATTTTTGGTGTTCTAGGTAACAGAGAGTCAGAAATTAGTATCAGAAGTGGGGTCTTAGTTTTGTTCACTTTTAGACCAAAGCCTCCCAAAAAATGTCATGATTCAGGTCAACATGAATGGGCCAAATGAAAATATTCTTCCCTGCAGTTGGGGAGAAGGACTGAATTTCTGCCAACAGCATTCTCTACTACAGGACTGTGTTACATCAGAAGTACACTGGTTGTTTCAAAGGAATTTTTGGATTTTAGGAGTCCTTGAGGAATTAGGACAAACTTTTCCTAAGAGGAGGTAAAGGATAACAGAAGGAGTTGAGGGAGCTGTGAAGTAAATTATAGAATACTCTAAAACTTAGGTAAAAAGGACTGTTTCAATAGTCCGGGTCTCTATTAATAATTTTCTCTATATATACCATGCAAGAGAGCTTACCTATATAGCTGTATCTTTAACCAAAAGAAAATGTAATGTGTGTTATAATGCCTGAATATATTACATAAGCTGACAAGGATAACAAAGGGGTGATATCTTTTATCACCTACTCAATGATCACTGCAATTACTTTAACATAAAAAGAATACCATTGATCCTGTTATTAAAAATACTTTTATATAGTAAATAATTATGACAAAACAATTCATTGGCTTAAATTCATCTTGAAATATCAATAACTATAGAAAAGGAGTGAGAGTGACAGAAGTACATGTCAAGGTCACAGGGAGCGGAAGAGTGGAGAAGGACAAAGATCTATATTTTTGATAACACAAAGGCAAACTCTATCTACTGCATTAGTTTTTATAGGTCTGGGCCTTTTTAATTAAAAGAGAAGTATGTAGATATGGATATTAAGTTGTCAGGGACATACACCTAAAACAATAGCTCCCAATCTTTATTATATCTAAGAATCATTGAGAAATCTCATTAAAAGTAAAGATTCAAAACAAGGAGTTGGAGAAGTAGATAAGGAATATGTGCAATTTGCAAGGAAATACAAAAACTAGTTACATCCAGCAGCCAGAGAAGGCAGTTGGTGTAAAAGTCTGTGGAAAGTTCAGTGGCTTCTCTGAGTTTGTAACAAAGCATTTGGGTGTGGGCTTGTGGTTTCTGTTGATTATTATGGTCAGCAATCAGGAAGCAGATTTGGATGCAGAGAAGGGAAAGACAAGGAAAATTTAGAAAACCTCTGCACCTGCTATCTGTCTCTCCAAGACAATATGCCTTCCTCAAACATAATGTCTATTATTTTTTCCTCTGCCTTTCAATACTTCTTCATTTCTAACTTGAAATCCTACAGAGAAGAATATCCTGGGATCTATAGCTCCCAGCATAATCAAGTTGACCACAGAACAATACATCACATACATATGATAACTCTGATCAGTGCTTGCAAACATGCCCACAAGTGTCAAATATTCAAAAAATCTTACCTAGTCAGGAAAAATTATTGAATGACATGTTTTTTTCCTTTTAGATGAACAACCATAGGATAATAAAATATCAGAATAACTATGTAGGTGCATTAAGTCTAATTAACTGTATGATCAACCACAGCAATAAATTTTTATCATGTGACATTATATTGCCTCCATACTAGTCATCTAACACCTCTTTATTCACTGAATTCATTTATTCATTCAACACACATTTACTGACTAGTATCACATGCCAGGTATTGTGAACCTC
>JAQZBX010039470.1:7569-23127 GCA_029593785.1 Cabassous unicinctus
TTTTTTTTTTTTTTAATAAAAAATATATTTTAAAAAAAGTGCTTTTAGGATTTTACACACTTTGGCAGATGCTTTATAGAAGTAGAAAACTATTGCATCAGAAATTGCTTAGTTTTTTAGCAACTTAGAAAATCCCCAAATGGTATACTTTCCCCCATACATCTAGTTTCTTTTATTTTCACTTCCTACATCTCTTTTTAAAGCTTCCTGTTCAAAGTCTGTTCTGAGAATTTTTACTGGTTCTTTCCTTTTTTTTTTTCATCTTCATGGTAATTTCTAGCTAACCTCTTTTTCTCACATTATATATAATATCTGATGAAAAGGTCAAGGCAAGTCAGTTACAAATTTTCATATAATTGAATGAAATGAAATGTTTCTTATTGGAGTCATTATAATAAAACACTGTTAAGGCACTCTTAAATATAAAAATGTATGCTTCCAGTGAGCCTGGGGAATGAATAGATTGTGGTTTATATTACACAAAAAAGGGGGAAATACACTCTAATCTATACTGCAAATTTTGTTCTTTTTGGCTCAGGAAAATTCTGGAAAAATATACTTTGAAATAATCTTATACAGGTAATTAAAGAAAACAGATTTACAGTCATGGCAATCACTTATTTTTTTTTTTTTCTGGTGCTTAGACTTAACACTTCTAATCCTATTTTTAAAAGGATTATATTTTAACAACAAATATTTTGAAACTATTGATTTTCATTTTTAAACTTTCTAGAAAGTAAAGACCAATTTCCCTTTCTTTCATTAGTTGTTTTCGTAGACTACAGTTTGCTCCTTTGTAAATGTGTGATGTTAAGATTTTGTTTGTATTTTGAACTCTATTTAAAAATTGAACTGAGTTAGTCCTTACTACTTTTCTTTATTTGAACAATGTGAAATTGCATCTTTCCAATTGTAAGCTATGATCCACTGTTTTTCCTCACTCTTTCCCAGAAATTATCTTTCTGGGTCTTCTGTTGCACATTTCCCATGTAGAGTTTCTGCATTCTTTAGTTATGATAAAGGGGTGAAAAGCAATAAAGGAGGGGAAAAAATAGGAAGTGATGAGACTGAACTAGAAAATGGCCAAAGCAGAGGCTAAAGGTATTGAGTACGTATGCAGTATACTCCATGTATACTCATATACATTGCAGCCCTTCTGGCTCTTGGAAACCTGGGTTGAGCATGTTGACAACAGGTCAGAGAATGTGCTTTCCTGAGCAAGCAATCTCAGGTTGTGGACTATTCTTAGTGAAGTTATTTGGCCTATTTTAAGCAAATATTTTCACCTTCTCCTTATACCCTGCACTTGCCATTTGTCAGATGGGGATAATACTACCTTAGAGCACTACTTGAAGATCACAGTTAGCTAATGGATTTGGAAGTACTGACTGTAGCAAGTTAAAAATGTTCTACAAATGTAAGACATTTAACATATTCTTTAAGGGAGTTGTGCTGTTCTAATGGGTGGGATGGGAGTCTGCTTGGGTATCCTGTGGGGCCAAAATCGCTCTTGCTCACAGGTCTCTGGGTGTTGCTGATCAGGTAGTGTGAAACTGCACATGCTTCAACCCAGGGACTGGAACTCATAAGACTCTAGGCAAGTTTTTAAAGTTTGTTTTGTTTTCTCTTGATTTCAGAGCATCTGCTAATAGAGTTCTTAGTTTTGAAAAGCGTGGGGAAGGGGGAAAGAGGCCATATGATTAAGCAGGAAGAATCCTCTTTCACCCTGAACCACCTCTTCCTATTCCTCCTCCCTTTTAACACCCTCCTTTGATACGGTATTTTCTTCAACATAGTCAAACCTATAAAAATGCTCCTAGTCTAGGATGGCATGCTTGGAATAAATAACCACAGAAAAGCCTTGCGTCAAGATATTTTTGGCAGCAAGTTACAAAAAACAAAAAACAAAACTTGACTCAAGTCATGGTGTGATCAGCACCTCACAAAGGTTATGGAGGAACCAGGTCCCTTCTGTATCTGCTCTAAAATCCTCAGCTTTGGCTTCTCTGAGGCTGGTTCCCTTCATATTTTCAAGAAAATGGCAGCAGTTCCAAGCTTCCTGTAACCCCCAGAGGAAGGTGAGGAACTGTCTCTTTTTTGAGTTTTTCTTTTTCTTTTTTCTTTTGGAGTAAGGAATGCTTTTCCAGAAGCTCCCAGCAGACTTCTCATATTTCAATGGCTGGATCAGGTCATGCGCACATTCCAAACTAAACACTGAAATGAAAAATGGGTTGCCGTGACTGATTTAGCCATATCCTCTTGCTGAACCATCCACAAGTGACAACCACTAGAAGCAAGACTTTTGTCTTTGAATTAGGAATTTTGGAATTTCTAAGAGAATTCAAAATTCTCCTTTTGATTGCTAGCTATTGTGAAACTCTGCAACAACACACTCAATGCTAATGTTAATTCACATATAAGACAATTAGTACTTGGCTTCTGTTCACACAGCCCCCGTTCTCAAATTGGGGGGACTAAGTTCTGTTCTGAGTGAGGAGGGATTTAGAGTGGAGGAGGGCAAGGCTGGGAAGCAGAGGCAAAAGATAGATCCCTATATATCTAGTATTCTTTGTACCTAATTTCTTTAGATGAGGCTGAAGAAATGGATGCCAACCAACTCAAATATTCATAGACTCACTGCCACTCTTTTGTCAATTCTAGCTAGCCAGAGAGCTCAAAATTGTGTCTATTGAAATTTAAGATGGAGCAGAAAACCAGTTGGTAGCAAAATGCAGCCAGGACCAGGATGGATCTGGAATGCACAGCCAGATTACTGTTAACTTCTGGTTGGCTGGCTAGGCTATAGCCACTCCTGGTCATTTCCTTGATCTAGCAACAACACAAAGTACATTTTACGTTATTAAAGTTTTAGATTGCATTTATTGCGTTATGGCAGAATTTCACTGCTTTTGGTCATACTGGTGGTGTGGTACAGTGGAAAAAGCCTAAGGCATAATTGTTTGCCCAACTTGGGAATGTGAGTGATTCTTTCTATATCTCTCTTAGAAACTCGGAACTAGGTAAGGGAAGAGGGCTACTAGGATAGAAGAAAAGAAAGCAAAGAGTAAGACAAAAGGGAACCGGAGCTATGGAACATGGAAGCTATGAAAGATTATCAGAGAGCAAACAAGACTGTTTCAGATATTCTTCCCAGATAATCACAGTTAGCAAGAAACTAACTGTAATTGACCAAGGTTAAAATATTAAAAGAAAGCAAGAAAGCTTTCTACCAAGTGGAGAAAAGGTGTTTAGGTATGGACATGTCTAAACGATCTTGTACAAGCAGTTAGAAAAGTAACTGGGTAATGGTGGCATTGATTGAAGTGTCATCATTGGTTGACTTATAACAAAATGTTCTTAATTTTCTCCATTTTGTCTTGATGAAATATGTGCTTTTTTGTGTATTACAGAACTATGTTTTGTAGAAATACAAAAATATGTGTTGTAGAACAAATAGAACAGAAACTTATAGTACATAATTTATGTAGCTGATATGTTTTTTAGGGTTTTAAAATAAATTTCTTGACATTTTTCACTCAGAAAGACTTTGGACTAGAGAGTCAACATGGCTTTCAATGGCTCTCCAATTGAAGAGGATAGCCATAATGAAGCAAGAAGAACAAAATATGGAAGAGGAAAAGGAAAAATAAGACATAAATTTACTATTGAAGATTTGAACATACTTAACAAAACATTTATAGAAGACCCTTACCCTGATTTTACAGTCAAAGAAGAACTGGCAAGACAAGTCCATTGTCACGTGTCTGTAATTATTAACTGGTTTCAGAACAAAAGAGCCAGACTACCACGTAGAGAGAGAGACAGAATATTTGCTGCTAGGAAAATACACAAGTACTCTGTCCAAGGTCACCCACTTCTAAGCCTTTCAGGTGTCCAGGCTACAGCCCCAAAATACATCACTGAGCAGAGCTTCTCTTGTGCCCAGGAGGTTCTGCCGTGTGGAGCTGGCAGCTCCTCTCTGAAGAAACAGTACATTCCCATTCAACAGGTAGATTCAGGTGGTTCTGGGATACCAGGCATTAAAAAGGAACCAGGCTATGCTTTAGAGACTCGAGGAGACACAGGAAATGTACTTTCTCTTGTCTATCCTTTTCCAAGCTACGGCTCAGCAAGCCTCAATCATCCCCCTACCTCTTCTATGAATTCTTTTGACAAGAACAGGCCTGGGGCCGGGAAAAGCCAGCATGCAAGTCTCTTCCTTTTGAACTATGTTCATAATGTTCATGGAGGGGGGAAGCAGGAGGAAGAGCAGAATATGACCCGTTGTCATTACTCACTATTGCCAGGACAGCAGCAGAAAGGATGGGGATGGCATCTGCAGGAGCCTCAACAGCCTCAGAATTTTCGAGAGAAGCCACTGTTCCAGGAGCAGCTACTGAAGTACCTGAGTCAGGGGAATCTAGGGCAGTGTTTGCCCTCCCTTCAGTTGCAGCAGCAGCAGAATCTGTATCCTCAAACTAATGGACAGCCCTTGTGCTCTCGGCTACAGCAGGCTACACTCCAAATAGTGGCCAGGTTACCACTACTGCCCTTGGGGCAAGATTTACAGCAAGGAGTTGCAGAGCAGCACCGCTGGGACAAGGAATCCTCTCTGCTGCAATGGTCTGTACCTCAGGTACCAGAGAAGCAGCCCCAGAAAATGGAGCCTGGATTGAGAGAGCAATAGGCCGCCCATGAACCAAAAGATCTTTTCAACAGCCTAAATGTAAAAAAAGAAACAAAAAACAAAACACCACACACACACACACACACACACACACACACACACCACCATCTTCAAGATGCTTCATGAGCTGTTGATCTTTTCAGAAAAAGCAGCAGCCTCCACGTGAATTCCATCCCTTCACCATGGAGTTGAAAGTGCCCAGAGTAAACCTGGGCTAGAGATTCCCCAAACAAAAGCAGTTGCAAAACCTGAGCAATTCCTGCTTAGGAGGAAGGTATTGGATAGCTCTTGCTTCTCCTCAGAAGCTAGGTATCCAACAAGAAGTACAAGAGAATCAAGGATCCCACTGCAGCCACTTTCAGATGGGAGGTCTCCAATCTGTTACTTTAAAGCCCTGGAATCCGTGGATCAGGGCAGCATCTCCAGGATATGGGGCATGGCCTGTAGGACAGCAGCTAGCCCCACCGAAGCCTTGACTGTGAAGGGCCCCCCAGCAGCATCAGCCTGACCTCCATTCCATCTAAGATGCAGCCCTTTCATCAGAGGCCACCTGAGGCTTTCTCATTAGCGGCAGGAACTTCCAATGGAGCTGCAGCCCCAGCTGTCTACTTTAAAGAGTCCGGGAGGATCCTTCTCTGGAGCAGTGTGCAGCTCCCACCATCCTTAGCTGACAGCTGTTGTCTGCAAATCCAGAATGTTGTGACTGAGTCAGCTGGGTGGGTGGAGCCAGGGTCAACAGATCTGAAGATATCCAGCTGAGCATCCGAATGCCTTGTGCTGACCTGATTTATTTTTTTATTTTTTATGACCACTTTTGGATGCTTTTCAATTAAAGGCAGCAACTTCTATCTGTACTTCCTAGTATTTTGTAGATAACACACTCCAAGGGACAACTCTAATGTCAACAATGGCTGCTTCTATTAAGAGTAAAGATCTGCAGTGTGAAGGATGTTCCTTGGAACACTCCAGTTCACATTGCTGAGCTAACCATTGTAAACCCGGTAATGTATGTCCTCCCATATGTTGCACACAGTTTACATTTTAACAGATGGGTTACCCTACACACAATTTCAAACTGCCCTTTCATTTTCACATTAAAGTATGTCCTAGCTATCTCTCCAAAGCAATATAGTATACAGACCTATCTCATTTTAAAAATAACTCTCATCTGTTTCTATTACAAGATCTAGAGGAGGTGGGGATAATAGGATTTCTGAAACAAAAGTAATAGAAAAATTGTGAGTCTGTGCAGTTGCCTTGAACTGCTACTTGGCAATATGTGGTGAAGCTGAAAATGTCCAGCCAATCCATCCCTGAAAGCTGGAGACTGAAAGAAGGAAGACTCTGGACCCAGAGGGCAGTAGTCATGGTGGGACTATTGAGTCACAGTACCTGTGTCCAAACAAATTCCGTTTAACCCTGGCTATTAGACAAGAGAAGGTGCCTTAACTTGTCTGTGCTTTGATTTCATTTTCCGCTTAATGGTGATAAAATCTACTCCTCCTTGTGAGTTTTAAATAAATTAGTGTTGGCAAATTCCTTAAAACAGAAATGGATATAGGTGTGGCTCTCATAATTTGCTGTAGGGTTTTTTTTTTTATTTGTTGTACTTTTGAGTAAATGAGCTATCTTCTCTGAGCTTCGGTAATACCTCTTTACCTCCCAGCAGTGTTTTGAGGGTCAAATGGGACAATAAAGTGCTTTTTCAATTTTAAAATTAAAACTTCAGAATCAAATCCCTATCATAGTTTTTTATGGACCCATACCTTGCTGAGTATGTCATTTGGTGAACTTGTCACTAACGAGCTCCCTTGAAAGTGTGAGCAGTGATGAAGGGCCTCTGCGATTTTTAAAAACCTAATTTACGGAAAGACTCATTTTATCTCTGACATTTTGACAAATCTTGTAATGTGTCAATAAACATCTCACTTTCAAAAAATCTTTAACTTTATTGAGATAATTTATATACCATAAAATTCACCCATTTTAAGTGTACCTTTCAATGATTTTTGGGTAAATTTATAGAATATTAGGTAAATTTCATCATGACTCAGTTCTAAAACATTTTCATCACCACAAAAAGTTTCCTGTGTCCATCTGTAGTTGATCCTCCCCCAGCCCCAGTCCCAGCTAGTCACGGATCTGTTCTCTATAAATTTGCCTTTTTGAAAAATTTCATATAAATAGAATTATACAGTATGTAGTCTTTTGTCTTTGGCCTCTTATACTGTTTTGGGGGTTTGTCCAAGTTACATGGATCAGAAATTCTTTTTGCTCAATTATTTTTTACTGGCTATACCACATTTGTTCCATTCATCAGTTAATGGACATTTAGATTGCTTCAGTTTGGGGCTATTATGAACAGTGCTGTTATGAACACTTGTATACAAGTTTTTGTGCAGACAAGTTTTAATTTCTCTTGTACATATACATAGGAGTTGCTAAATTATATCGTAACTTTTAGTTTGCTAGGGCTGCCAATGCAAAATTTTGTTGGCTTTTATAATTGGGATTTATTAGGATAGAAATGGTGGCTGTCTTTCTCTGTGTTTCTGCTTTTGGTTCTCAGTTTATATAAGATCCCAGCAAGAGGGTGGAGACCCAACCTGGGTCATGCCTCACTGACGCAGTCCAATCAAAGGGCCCCAAAACCCACAGGAATGGATTAGTTTTAAGAACACAATCTGGGATTCACGAAAGAACTTCAAACTGTCACAGCAACTCTAGGTTTGTTTGTTTTTTAAAGATTTATTTCTCACCACCCCCGTTGTTTGCACGTGCTGTCTGCACTCTGTGTCTACTTGTCTTTTTTTTTTTAGGAGGCACAGGGAACCTGACCTCCCATGTGGTAGGCTGGCACCCAACTGCTTGAGCCACACCTGCTTCCCAACTCTGTTTATTTTAAGAAATTACCAGTCTGTTTTCCAAAATGGCCATACCATGTCACATTCTTACCAGCAATGTTTCAATTTCTCAACATCCTTGCCAACATCTATATCTGGTATTGTCACACTTTCTGATTACATTCATTCTAATGTGTGGGAATAGTATCTTGCTATGGTTTTAATTTGTATTTCCCTAATGACTAATGATGCTGAGAATGTTTTCATGTGTTTATTAAACAGTTGTATATTTTCTTTGGTAAAATGTTTATTCACATCTTTTGCCTATTTTTAATACGGTTACTTCTTTCATTGAGTTGTAACATTCTTTATGTATACTGGATACAAGTCCTTTTTCAGACATATGATCTACATATACCTCTCCCAGTCTGTACCTTGTGTTTTCAATTTCTTATTGGTGCCTTTTGAAAACCCAAAGTTTTAAATTTTGATAAAGTCCAATTTATCTTTTTTTCTATTTTATGGATCACACTTTTGTTGTCATATATAAGAGATTTTTCCCTAATCCAAGGTTTTCTTCTAGATCTATGCTCTACTTTTGAGTTAATTTTTGTGCATAGTATAAGGTAAGGGGTATTATCATTTTTTTGCATGTGGACATTGAATTGTTTCAGGACCACTTGTTGAAAAACAATAAAACTCCAACTGAATCAACTGACCATAAATTAAAACAGGGGTTCTTAACCAGGGGTCCGTAAAAAAAAATCAACTTCTTATTTTTCTCTGACCTCTAACTGAAATTTAGCATTTCTTTCACTTATGAATGTATTGCATACATTCATATTGCTGACTGGCAAAGGGGTCTGTGGAACAAAAAAGGTTAAGAACCCCTGAATTAAAGGGTTTATTTTGAAACTCTGAATTTTCCCCCATTATCTATATATCTATCTTTACAACCACCACGTTGTCTTCATTATTGTATTAAGTTCTGAAATTACATAGTGTAAATTCTCCAAATCTGGTTTTCTTTTTAAAATTGTTTTGGCTGTTCCAGGTCTTTTCCCTTTCCATATAAATTTTAGCATCAACTTGTCAAATTCTTAAAAAAAAAAATGCCTGCTGGGATCTTGATTGGGATTGCATTGAATCTATAGCTCAATTTTGGGGGAAAAAGTCATCTTAAAAATATTGAGCCTTTCAATATATGAACATGGATCCTAATTCCATTCACTTAGATCTTTAACTTCTCTAAGCAATGTTTTATAGTGTTCAGAGCACAAGTCTTGCATTTCTTTTGTTAAATTTATTCCTGCGTCTTTTATTTTTACCGATTCTATTGAGAATGGAATTGTTTCTTATTTTCATTTTTGGATTGTTTATTTCTAGGTTCTCCAGAGAAACAGAATCAATAGGAAATTATACATGTATAGTAAGGAATTGGCTCATGTCTTAGATTCCTGGATGCTATGACAAATACCACATAATGGGTTGGCTTAAACAAAGGGAATGTTGTCTTATGGTTTCAGATGTTGGAAGACCTGCTTCTTCCAGGGGTTGGTGGCATTCTGGCTGGCCAGCAATCCTTGGGTTCCTTGGCATTCTCATCACATGGCCTTGTCCTCTCCTTTCTCTTATGGGTTCTGTTGACTTCTTGCTTCTCCCCATGGCTTTCTCTCACTATTTCTGAATTCCTTCTGCTGATAAAGGACTCCAGTAATTTGTATTAAGACCCAATCTCATTTAGTTGGGCCACGCTTTAACTAAAAATAATGTCTTTAAGAGATCCTGTTTACAGTGGATCCACAGGAATGTGGATTAAGAAGAAGAACTTGTCTAAATTTGGGGTACATAATTCAAGCCACCACAGCTCATAAGCCCGTGGGGACTATAAGTTTGAAATCTGTGGGGCAGCCCAGAAAACTGGAAACTCAGGCAGGAATTTGTTACAGTATTAAAAGGCAAAATTTCTTTTTCTCTAGGAAACCTCAGTTTTTTCTGTTATATCTTTTAACTGGTTGGATGAGACCTACCCATGTTTTCAAGAGTAATATCTTAGAGTCAACTGATTGTCGATGTTAACCACATATGTAAAATACCTTCACAGCAACATCTAAATTAGTGTTTGGTTAAATAACTTGGTATTATGGCCTAGCCAAGCTGACACATAAAATTAACCATTACAACTATTAAATAGAACTAAAATTGATTTTTGGATATTGGTCTTATATTCTAAGACCTTGATAAATTTATTAGTCCTAGTAGTTTTTTTTTATTTTTTAATATAGATTCCTTAGGATCATAGCATCTGTGAAAAAAAACAGTTTTTCTTCTTCCTTTTCAGTCTGTATCAGGGGTTCTTAATAAGGAATTCATGAGCTTGAATTGAAATTTAAAAATTCAATATTGTGGGGACATGTTGATGCAAGTGTGTTATATTTATTAAATAATACACAGCATAGTGTGGACTTAGTAAGGGGTCCATGGTTTTCACCTGACTGGCAAAGGGTCCATGGAACAAAAATGGTTAAGAACCCCTGGTCTATAGTCATCTAATTGCTTGGCTGTACTGGATAGAACCTCCATTATGATGTTGAATAGGAGTGGTGAGAGTGGATATCTTATCTAGTTTCTCATCTTGTGGGGAAAGTGTTCAGTATGATGCTATGATGTAGCTATCAGTTTCTTGTAACTGCAGGTTTCTTTGCAGATGCCCTTTATCAAGATGATGAAGTTCCCTTCTATTCCTAGCTTGTTGGTGGTTTTAATCACAAATGGGTATTTGATTTTATCAAATGTTTTTTGTATCTATAGAGATAATCATGTGGTTTTTGTCCTTTATTCTATTAATAGATATCCATTAATTGATTTTTGCATATTAAACCAATCTTGCATATCTGGGATACATCCTACTTGGTCATGATATATAGTCCTATTTATATGTGCTTCATTTAGGTTGCTAATATTTTGTTAAGGACTTTTGCATCAATGTTCATGTGGGATATTAGTCTGTAGTTTTTGTTTTGTTTTTTTCTTGTGATGACATTGTCTGACTTTGGTATGCTTCATGTTTTCCTACAGTTTTCTGATAATTTGTTTATTTTTCTTTAGTCTTTTTCTGTTCTACAGATTGGATATATTATATTGATGTAACTTTAAGTTCACAGATTGTTTTTTTTTTCTTGAGTCAATGTTTCTATGGCCCCAAACAAAAGATCTGTTTTTTTCCTTTCATTCAAGCCATATTATCCTGTTTCCCTTTTGAAAAAATGTAAACTAGTACAAGGGTTCACTTTTTTTTCTCTCTAAATCTATCACTGTCTGTGGAAAACCATGAGTTCACACCAATAACTTTGAGTCTAAGCCAACATCACTGGGTTTGTTCTAGCCTTGAGCTTTTCTTCTTTCTTTATTTCTTTATTTTATTTATGTATTCTTAATTATTTAAAATTTTTTTTACAAACACTTCTCCTTCCTTCTTCCCCTCTCCCTAGACCTCCCCCAGTAACCACTAATCTTTTATTTTTCCAGTTGAGGGAGTGGTCTGTAAACTTCCTACTCCACCATTTTGAGTCTACTCTCTCCCCAAAGTCACTGATTCTTATGTTTGTCATATCAAAACTGTGGTTGAGTTATCTAGGAATTTTTCATTTGCTTTATTGTATTTGCAATGCTAGAGTTTCAATTTGGTTCTTTTAAATAAATTCTATTTCTTTATTGATATTCCCTCTTTGTCAAGTCATTGTCATTATATCTTCCTTTAGTTTTTAAACATGGTTTGCTTCAGTTCTTTAAACATAGTTAAAATAACTTCATTGATGTCTTTGCTAAATTTAATATCTGGGCCCAATCAGAGACAGTTTTCATTGGCTACTTTTTTTCCCCGAACATAGCTCACACTTTCCTATTTTCTTATGTCTTATAATTAAAAACAAACAAACAAAAAACAAAAAACTGGACATTTTAGATAACATGCAGCAACTCAATTTTTCTTTATTTATTGAAGATTTTATTACTGTTGGTATTTCTGTTTGTTTTGCTTTGATAAGAAACTTGTCTGTGAAATCTATCACTCCTGTGGGTTGTGGATGCTGATATCTTTTTTAGTATTTTTTTTTAATTCCTATTTTTATTTTTTAGCCTAAGTGTTGCTTCTGTGCCTGCATAATTTTGTGGCCAGCTAATGATTAATCAGAGGTTGTGCTCAAATACCTTGAGCACTTACGACTTCCACCCTTTTGTGGATCTATGTTTGGTTTGAGGAGTACACCGACAGTCCAAGCAATTTTCAAGTCTGCCCCAAATTTTACTTTCTGATGGGACTTCTCAGGTCTCCACTGCCCATGTGTGCAGCTTTCTAGATAGCCAAGGATGTGTGGAAAGCTTATTATCTTCATCAAAGTCATCTATCTCATTTTCATAATCTCCCTACTAAATTTCTGTCTGATCATCTTGTCTGCCACTTGCACAAACCAGAACTGCAACCTGAACCTAGAAGACCTGTAGGCTTTTATCTTTTCCATTAGGCATGAGTTATCCACCTTCAGTTCCAAATCAAATCAGCCCCTACTGGCAGCGAAGCTACTTTTTTCACAACCTGGTAGAACTACCTAATTAAGGCAGTTGGGGCTGGTGTACAGATGCTAGAATAATCCACAGTTCTTGCCCAAAGTCCAGTAATTTTTTAAAAAATTATTTGTTTCTCAAGTTGTTGTCTTTGGTCAAATTCCAGAGCCTTGAAATGATTGTCCCTGACAATTTTGTCCAGTTTAATAGCTGTTTTGGAGGGAGAGATCTTGTTGACCTCCTCACTCCTCCATAGCTGGAAATTTTATCATGTGTTTTTTTAAAAACATTTTTTATTAGTTTAATGTATATCCATTCCATATTCACCAAACAGACACTCCCCTTCCTCCCTCCCCCATCACTTGGTAACCCCTAATCTACTTTCTATCTGTACAGATTTTCTATTTCTTGACATCTCTTATAACTTACATCCTACAATTGTCCTTATGTGTCTTGCTTATTTTACAGAGCACGTTTTTAGGGTTCTTCCATTTTCTCATGGTTCTTCCATTTGTATCAGAATTTCATTCTTTCTTGTGCCCATTAATACTCCATCGTGTGTACGTACCACATTTTGTTTATCCATTCATTTGTTGATGGACACTAGGGTTTTTCCCACCTTTGGGCTATTGTGAATAATGCTGCTCTATACATTGGTGTATAAGTATCTGTTTGAGACCCAGCTTTCAACTTCTTTGGGTATTTACTTAGAAGTGGATTTGCTGGGTGTAGCCATTGGGCAATTTGATGTAATTATGAATTCCAAAAATATATATTGGATTATACTTGTAAACTGATCTGTTCATCTGGGCATGATTAAGTTGTAATTGGGGCTTTAACTGGGCCATGTCAGTAGGACGTTGAGCCCCACCCCTTGGTGGGTGGGAATAGAAGATAAAAGGCAAGGCAAAGGACAGAGGGAGCAGTTTTTGATGTTGGAGTCTTGAGCTGGAGCCATGGGAAGTAAGAGAGCTTGGTCATGAGAGAAGGCCCCAGGAAAAGAGAGAAGTCATTTGCCTGAGAGTCTACAGCTGACCTTGTGGAGGAAACAGAGGAGTTGAGCCCAGAGAGAAACAGAGCCCTGGGAAGAGAGGAACCCAAGAAGCCTGCACCCTGGCAAACTTTGGCAGCTGTCTTGCTCCAACACGTGGCAATGGACTTTGGTGAGGGAAGAAATTTATGCTTTATGGCCTGGTAACTGTGGACTTCTACCCCAAATAAATACCCTTTATAAAGACCAATTTCTGATGTTTTGCATTAGCACCCCTTTGTCTGACTAATACACTGGGTCACATAGTAATTCTGTATTTAACTTTTTGAGGAACTTCTATACTTTCCACTGTAGCTGTACCATTTTACATTCCCACCAATAATGAACTAGAGTTCCAATTCCTCTGCATCCTCTCCAACACTTGTTGTGTTCTTCCTTCCCTCCTTTCCTCTCTCCCACTCTCTCTCTTTCTCTATTTTTTAAAATAACAGCTATCCTAGTGGGTTCAAAGTGGCATCTCATTGTAGTTTTGATTGGCATTTCCTAATGGCTAATGAAGTTGAATATCTTTTCATATGTTTTTTGGTTGTATTAGGGTTCTCTAGGGAAACAGAATCAACAGGAGATATCTGTCAATAGTATGAGAATTTGTAAGAGTATCTCACGTGACTAGAGAGGCACAAGTCCAGGTTCTGCAGGCAGGCTGCAAACCAGGGGATCTGATGAAAGTCAAAGGAAAGTCTTTGAGTTTCCAGGAGATGCTGGCTGCCCAAAGACGAGCTGGGAAATTCTCTCTGAATGCTGAAATCATTTCCCCTTTTAAGGCATTCAACTGATTGGATAAAGCGTCACTCATTGCTGACTGCAATCTCCCTGATTGATGTAGATGTAGTCAGCTATCTATGCAGTAAACTCACTGGTGACTAAAGTCCATAAATGTCCTTGTATTACAATTAGCCCAGTGCTTGCTTGACCAAACAACTGGGCACAATTACCTGGTCAAATTGACACATTAGCCTAGCCATCACATTGGTCATTTGTATATCTTCTTTGGAAAAAATGTCCGTTCAAGTCCATTGTCCAGTTTTTAATTGAGTTGTTTGTCATTTTGCTGTTTAGGTGGAAGAGTTCTTTATATATTCTGATTATTAAGCCCTTATCTAGTACATGGTTTACAACAATTTTCTCCCATTCTATAGGTTATCTTTTCACTTTCTTGATAATGTCCTCTGTACAAAAGTTTTTAATTATGATGATGTAAAATTTAACTGTTGTTTTCTTTTGTTGCTTGTGCTTTTGGTGTCAAATCTAAGAGTCCACTATCAAATCTTAAGTCATGAAGATTTGCCCCTATATTATAAGAGATTTATTATTTTAACTCTTATATTTAGGTCCTTGATCCATTCTGAGTTAATGTTTGTATATGATGTGAGGTAGGGATCTAACATCATTCTTTTGTGTGTTGCATGCATCTTGTGTTTTTGATAGTTTTCTGCTTGAATAGTAATGGATATTTATTTATGAGAGTGTAATGAGGAAGTCAATGAGTCATGTACTCCTGATTCTCTAACTTGTGCTGTTAAGGGGTGGATACTCAGAACAACTTCTGAAGTCAAATAAATGAACCATGTGAGCCACTGGCTTTGGGAAATCCCACAAGCACTTTTTTTTTTCCTTTTGTTTTAAAGAGGTACTGGTACATGCAAAGTAGGCACTCAACCACTGAGCTACACCCGCTCTGCAAGCACCTTTTTCAAATATTTTAGAGACTAATTAAACAGGACACTGTCAGAAGCTTTTAACTCTTACTTTAGGGATCTTAATTTATACATCATCCTTGAGCTTGCCTGGTGTATGATTCTAAATGACTGATTTTCCTCCATGACACTCCAAGCAGAAAATAGTCACAGGAGGAGATGACGAGAGAGTAGAGCCTGATCTTTCTCTTTTTATGGGACAGCAGGTAATTCTGTTGTTGCTGATACTTTGATGCAGACCTTTTCTTTAAATATCCAATCTGTGAATGAATGTACACTTATATGTTTTATGTTAAAGTAAAACACGTATCAATTTTGGTGATCCCACACTCAGACTTTTAAAGTAACTGGTCTTCTATTGATCCCTATTGCTTTGGATAAGAGCACTTTTACAGTGTCTCATTCTTTTAAATGGTTGGTTTTATTTCATTAATGGACATTATGTAATTTATTTATACATTTTCACTTTAAAAAGGCATATACATTTTACCTAAAATTTTTGTCACTAAAAAGTCATGCTGTAATGACCTATATCCTTGCTCTCTTGTGTGAGCATTTATGTAGAATCCTATAAGTGACAAGTCAAAGGTATAGGTATTTCAAATTCTTTAGGAATTATCAAATTGCCATCCAAAAATGTTTTATTTTGACCATTAGTTTATGAGAGTACCCTCCTTTCAACCTTTTTTTTTTTTTCTTAAAGATTTATTTATTTTT
>JAQZBX010039471.1:0-15460 GCA_029593785.1 Cabassous unicinctus
TTTTTTTTTCATTTAATATTTCATTGTCAATGTGTTTCCACAATAATAAATGTTCTTTTTTATCATTTTAATGTTTGTATATGGATATAAATCTTTTATCTTATAAAGTATGAACATTTTTTACATCAATAAATGTAAATAAGAAAATCAGAATAACCTAAATGTTGAATAGGTATTATGCCGTCCATATAGTGAAATAGTACATAATTATATACAGTTAATAATAATGTTTATAGATGAATATTGATTGACATGTTACTGAAAGGTTCATGACCGACTGTTCTCTTGCTTGCTTGCATTTTCTTCTTTATGGTCTTTCAATGATTGGTTCCTTCTTACCATTCAGGTCTCAACTCAAACGTCCCCTCTTCTGAGAAATCACTCCTGACCACCTAAAGTCAGTTACTCTATCCCAAAGCCCTGTTTTATTGCAAATTACTCTTCTTTTTATGTTTATGTCATTATGAGATATATTCCTTTATCAGATTATAATCTCTCTGAGGGCAATAAAATGTCTTGTTTATGATTTTCAGTAGCTGGAATGATGCCAGACACATACTATGTGCATAAAAACAGTTTGTTGAATGAATGAATAAACAAACAAATGGAACAAATGAACAACCATATTCTTAAGTTTTTAAAAGTTATAGAACTGTATGAACACACCTATTAGAACGAATAAACCCAAAACACTGACAACACCAAACGTTGCAAGAATGTAAAGCAGCAGGAACTTCCGTTCATTGCTAATGGGAATGCAAGATGGAACACGCACACTGGAAGAGAGTTTTGCAGTTTCTTAAAAAGTTAAACAGGCCAACCATACGATCCAGGAATCCTGCTTCTGGTGTGTACTTAAATGGGCAAAAACTTATGTCCACACGATAACTTTCATGCCAATGTTTATAGTAGCTTTAGCCATAATTGCCAACGTTAGAAGCAACCAAGATGTCCTTCAATAGTTGAACATGTGGCACATCCATACAATGGAGTATTATTCAGCAATTAAAAAAAAAAAAGCTCTCAAGGCTCGAGAAGACAGGGAGGAAACAATGCATTTTGCTAAGTGAAAGAAGCCACAAGCCAGTCTGGCAGAGGCTCCATACTATATGATTTCAACTATATGACACCCTGGAAAAGGCAAAACTATGGAGACAAAAAAAAATCAATGGTTGATTTTTGGGGAGGGAAAGCAGGATGAATAGGTAGAACACAGGACACTTTTAGGGCAGTGAAACTATTCTGTATGATACTGTAATGGTGGCTATTTGACACTAAGCATTTGTCAAAACACTTGCAACTGTACCCTACAAATAGTGAACTTAAATGTCAACTATGGATTTTAGTTGATAATAATGTATCAACATTGGTTCATCAATTGTAATAAAGGAGCCACACTATGCAGGATAATAATAGGGGAAACTATGTGCAGGCAGGAGAAGGGGGTCCATGGGAACTCTCTGTACAGTCTGTGCAATTTTTATGTAAAGCTAAATTTGCTCTAAAACTCTACCAAAAATCGATATTAATAGTATATTACCATTAAGGAAACACATGTGTATGTGATGAGGAGGAAACATGAATAGCTGGAAAAACACATAGAAAGAAAGCTAGCTAGCTATCCAAAGCCATTTTACCTGATAACCTGGCAGAATGCATACCTACTGTTAATAGTGATCGTCTTTGGTAGGATTTTACCAGACATCTATTTAATGTATTTTCTAATTTTCCTTAAAACGTTTTAATAATGGTGTGAATTTATGCTCATTTCTTAAAGGGAGAGATTTGGGGGTTTATTCTTATTTGTGTCAACATTAGATAATAACACATACTTCGTAAATTCAGCCTTCTTCGAGAGGCACTTAAAAACTCAATTTGTTGAAGCATCACTATGCTAATGAGGCTACTGTCATACCACAGGTCTGTTCCCTCTGTGGCCAAGTTTGTTTCATTCTGCATCCTAAGCTCCTCTTCTTTATTGAGCTCTAATAAGTACTAGTCGCATTACTAGGCTTGAGGACACAATAGAGAGCTAGAGATATATGGTCTCCGCCCACATTTGTGGAGGAATAAAAATGCAGGTAAGATGTAGATTAACAGGGTAAGGTACATAATTTAGGGTACCTGGGGAAGGAATCTTTCAGAAAACAACATCTGAGCTGAGCAACATCATTGAGAGAAGAAAGGGAGTCAGCAAGGCTAAGAGAGATTCAGATGGAGTGGGGGGAATCGTTTTCTCAGGGAGGAAAGAACCAGTGGGTTTGGACAACAGGGAACAGAGAGAAAATTAAGTGTGGTAGAGACTTGGTAAGGAAAAGAGAGGGTATTAGAGGGTGAAGTGGGAGAGAAACTCCAGATTCTCCAAAACCATAGTGAAAATGGAATATTCCTCTTAGTGCAGTAGGAAGTGTGTAATTGTTAAAAAAAAAAAAAAAAAGGAAACTGTGATATGATACCTACAGACAATTAGAGTTCATCAAGTTCCTTATAAGCAATGAATATGGAAACTTTCAGAGTTCCATGAAGCAGGAGTTTTTTTTTTCCCATGGGGATAGATGTCAACACACCAGATTAAAGAGTCATTCTGAAAGACTAACACTAACAATTGACTTCAAATGGATTAAAGAGTGACGCAAATCTTTATTGAAGATATTTGGGGGATATAAGAGGCTTTATAGTGGTTACCACAATAAAACTTAATATTAAGCCTTTAACATCATTTCTTTCACTCCCCTAACAAAGGACAACTCCTGATAACTTCCCCATCTCTCTTTACTTCTTGTCTTCAGCTTTTCCGTTTTTCCTTTGTATCTCTTTTCTCCTCTAACTTCTTCCTACCTTATGAGTATATAACACAGGTTACTAACCTCCTCAGGTTGGCCAAATCTTCAGAATTTTAAGAAAAATAAACATATATTATTACATAAAATATCTATACCTTTCAAATAAGTGCAGCTCAGATAATCCATGCCTATAATCTCTATTCTAAACTTTCAGTTTATAGTTTTCTTCTAAAACTTTGATTTTTGCTTTTCTTCTTGTTTGCTCTACTCTCCATTTTGAGATCCTAGTGTACAGGTCTTGAAAGTCTTGTTTCTAAGTTTTTAATATTATTTGTTTCAATCTTTTTTTTCTTCTCTGTATTAAGGGATATCATCTTGAGCTTATTTTTATTATTATGGAATTGATTTTCTAGCATTTTAATCTCCTCTGACCCCCTTGAGCCTTTTAAAAATAAAGTTTTTATTCTAGAATAGATTTAGATTTGCAGAAAAATTGGGAGGATAGTAAAGAGATTTCTGTGTTTGCAACATCCAGTCTCCCTATTATTAACATCTTCCATTGGTATGGTACATTTGTCATAATTATTCAACCAATATTGATACATTATTATTAACTCAAGTCCTTACTTTATTCAGATCTCCTTAGTTTTTACTGTGCGTTTTCTGTACTAAGATCTCATCCAAAATACTACATGACACTTAGCTGTTACGTTTCCTTAAGTTCCTCTTGGCTGTAACAATTTTTCAGACTTTCCTTGTTTTCAGTGACCTTGATGCTCAGTTTTGGAGAGTACCAGACAGGCATTTTTTTAGAATATTCCTCAAATGGCATTTGTCTGATGTTTTCTCATGATTAGACAGGGGTTATGGGATTTGGGGAAAGACCATAGAGGTAAACTGCCATTTTCCTGACATCATATCAAGGGTGCATACTGTCAACATGACTTATCACTGTGTATGCTAAGCTTGGTCACCTTGCTGAGGTAGGGATTGTCTGGTTTTTCCACTGTAGTTACTCTTGTTACCCTTTCTTATACTGTACTCTTTGGAAAGAAGTCACTTTGCACAGCCCATGCTGAAGGAATGGAACCAAGCCCCACCTCCTTGAGGGTGAAGTGTCTGCATGACTTATTTTGAAATTCTTCAAATGGGTACTTTTTTTGAAAGCACCTTTGAAAAAGTGACTTCCCATTTCCCACTCTCATTACTAGCACACTAATTGCTAGGTGTAGCTACCTAGCTTTGATTTCTGTCAGCTGTCCACTTTTTGTAGCAATTTTTGCAGTGCTGTTAATTATTGCAGACTAAGGGCCACTATTAAATGTCATTTGAATGATTTTTGGTGATATGAACTGACAGAGGTGTTGCCTGTTTATGAAATTCTTCTGTTTTCTGAAATTCAATCTCACATCCTGGTTGTTCTGTAACAGTAGCTTTTACATTTGTCTCTCAGTAGTTGCCCTTTCATTGTTCATTTGAGCAATGCGTTGCTTATTTCTGACAAGTATCTTTGGGCCCTGCTTCTGGTCTTGGCAGTTATTATACATAGGTGCCAGAACAAAGGGTCAAGGAAATGCTTTCCCTTCAATACAACACTGCTTTGGTTTTATGGAACCAAAGTTTACTTAAAACATCTTATGGAAGGAAGAAAATTCAACACTAGATTGCTGCCACAAAGAGAGAAGAAAATTGTGGTCTATAATTCTGTTATTACAAATAATCTCGTCTAAGTTTCATATTCTGAGAATCTTTTGTTGTTGATGATGTTTTGTTTTTAATTTTAACATTATTTTATTTTTAAAGAAGCTTTAGATTACATAAATGTTACATCGAAAATATAGAGGATTCCCATATACCTCACCTCCTCCCCCTCCCATACTTTCCCCCATTAATGACATCTTTCATTAGTGTGGTACATTTGTTACAATTGATGAGCATATACTGAAGTATTGCTACTAACCATGGTCTATAGTTTACATTATGGCTTACACTTTGCATCTCACAATTTTATAGGTTTTGACAAAATGTATAGTGGCCTGTATCTGTCATTGCAATGTCATGCAAAACAAGTCCAATGTCCCAAAAATGACCCATGTTACATCTATTCTTCCCTCTTCGTCCCCTCAGAATCTCTGGTGACCACTGCCTTAATATCAACGACACAAGTTCTTCCATTACTAGAATAATAGTAAGTCTACTTTAGTCCATATTTGCATTCCCCCCTTATGTTTGTTCATTCCTCAGTCTTGAGGATTTGGGGGTGGTGATGCCCACTCTGCTTCCAATTGAGAGGGGGCTTAGATCCCTTGGGGTAGATGGGTGGAACTGTCTTGCTTGCAGTTGTAGACACTGTTTTTTTGGGATGGGTGTTGTCCATCATCATCCTTCTGTTAGTTGTCCTGGGTGAATCCAATGACTTGGAAGGTAGATGTTGGTTGCAACTCTGCTGAGATTCAGGGCTCAACCAGCATATGAACAGCTGGAAGATTTAAGTCTCTGGGACACATATTCAATGGGTATAGTTCCAATCATGGGTTTAAACAAAAGGGGTATAAGAACCATGTGTAGGAAAATCATAAATGAGCCTAACTCTGATACATTGTTAGGATAGGTTATCATATTTTCTAAGGTAAGGCCCACTGACAGGGTGCCAAATTCCTGGGGTATATATATAAAGAAGTAAAGTATGCATTTTTGGTCATTTACTTAGCTGTGCAGTTGCAGGTAAATTGTCCTCTCTGTGATTTTTAGTTCTTACACCTATGACAACTGACTTACCTAGCAATCTAGTGCTTCTCAAATTTTTCCATAGAGTAGTTGCTCCTAAAGTGTGGTCCCAGGACCTCCAGCAGTTGCAGCATTACCTGCAACTTGTTCTAAATGCAAATGTAATGTGAACCCAGCAATCTGTGTCTTAACAAGACCTCCCGGTGATTCCATGGGAAGTTTGCAAACATGGGCCATGGTAATGCCAAATACAGTGCCTGGCAATAAGCATTTACACTTCATAAATATTGGTTGGCTTAAGGAGTGCATATATGAACAAAGGAAGATTGAACGGATGGCAGAAATAAGCCACGGGTGCTGGGATGTAGACCAAAGAGATTCTTTAAAACATGTCATTTATTTTTAAAATCTATGGGGAAATTGTTTTGTATCTTTGCTTATTTTAATATAAAAATACTGCTTAAATTACTTTTAAATGAAACAAACAAACAAATGTTTGCTTTCTATTCCAAGTCATTAATTAAAATTAAGTAAATTGAAAGCTCCAGGAGAAATACCACGCTGCTGCTCTAGTTTTGAGGACTCCCCAGCCCATGTGCAGTTCCTCCCAGAATAACTGGAGTCTTCTATGCACTGCAACCAGTGTGGCTAGTGGAAAATTTGGGAGATGGTTGAGTCTGGCTTCCCTTCTGGAAACATTTATGTTGTATATTTCCCAGCTGGGCCTGCTTTGAAGCCTTCATTGGTCATCACAGACAGTGCTATTAGTCTTCCCGTGGGAATTTTAGACATGGCTACAGCTCTCTTTTGCTCTGTTGTCTGCAGTCTCACAATGGGGAGCAACGTGCTGCTACATGACTGGCTGCGTGTTCTCTGTTGTCTCTGTTGATGGCGGGAATATGAGTGAGAAATGCCTTTTCTTTCCTGGCAGTTTACAAACAGCTGGTAGTTCCTAGTTGCAGTTCATTTTCTATATAATAACATATACAGTGAGGATACTCTGAAACTGGAGAATATCCATTTCTTAGGGATTGTTTTGTTGGGGAATCATGTTGGCTGGTCCCCTGTGTCTAGTGACTCACTGGGGTCTTGTCAAGAAGTCTGCTTAGGCTGAACCTTTGAGGCAAGACCACCATCCCTTTTTCCTTTGAGTCAAAGTACTCATATTGTAATGAATTACTAGGGAATTTGAGGCAGGGCTTCTGGATTTTGTTGATGTCCTATAGTTCTTTATAATATACATTTTTCCCCTGCACATCATGGACCTTGATATCAGAGAGCCATAGATTTGAATCCTGGCTTGATCACTTAGTAGCTGTATAAACTTGGGCTGGTTATATAAGCCCCTGAGCCTAGATTTTCTCATCTACAAAATGTGAATAAGGGTATCCATGCAGCAAGAGACTTTATGAAACCTGGTGCATGGCAGATTTTCAATAAATGTCAACTAATTTCTGTTGCAACAAATAGGGAAACTAGACAAATATTAGCCAAGTGATCTTAGTTAATCACAAATGGCAAATCAAGATACAAATCAAGAGATGTTGGCACTCCTTTCCTACCACTCCTATCCCATTCACATCTCTCCATCAAGGTGCTCTACATGATAGTTTTTACACATGGCAACATCATTCCCACAATGGAATGTGCTCTTTTATTCTCCTGCTAACATGCTTTCCCCCTAAAATCTTCATTGTTTTCTGTTTCTTTTAGGTCTTTGCTTAAATATTACCTCACCAGAGGACTTGCCCTGACCTTCTCCCCACACACAAGAGCCCTCCTACCCAGTCACTCTTTAAAGACTTAGTCCGCTTTTACCTATAAAATCCAAATTTTATATTGATTTGTTAGCTTGTTTTTGTTACCTTTCTTTTTTTTTTTTCAGGAGGCACCGGGGATTGAACCCAGGACCACATACATGGGAAGCAGGTGCTCAACCACTTGAGCTACACCCGCTCCCCTGGTTGCCTTTCTGTTGCTTCCCCTTGGATAAGATAATATGTTCCATGAAGGCAAGGACTTTGTCTTTTACTGCATTATTCCCAATCAGCTATAACAGGGGCTAGCAGAAAATGAGAATCTAATTAAATTTGTTAAATGAAGTATTTAATGAATGAATGAATGAAGTTTATTCATGCCATGACAATTGAGGTAGAGAGAAGGCAAACCATTCCAGATGCTCCATGTGGCTCTCACTTCTTAGAGAAAAATCTAAAGCCTCTGAGGTGTTCTGGCTTAGCTACAAGTCATATTTACCACATAAAAGTACCTACATTGTGGTGTCTAGATGTAAGGATATTTACATAGGAATACATTTCTACTTCTTTCTTGACCATAGAATATAAAAAAGGATATTCATAACCTGAAAGCTGGAATTGGCTCTGTAAAAGCAGTCAAATGTGGCTTTCTGGAAAAGAGCAAAGGAGAATTTTAATTGGAAAAAATTCTGTTGTACTTTGCAAGGGAAATAAGAAGTCTTCAATGTAAAATACTTAGATAGCAACAATAGTAGCATAATTATGAAATTCCTTATAGATCTGCAGAATTTTTAGCAATTGATTTGCTACTATTGGTTATCTAGGTAAGTAGCTTTTCCCCTGACTGTGTATGGAAGGTTGAATCTCTGGCATAGATGACCTTGTTCCAAAGTTGATAATAGTCTCTTAACAACTCTTTAGGTCTTTTTAGAAATTCTGGGAGCTTATGGGGTCATTATATCAGCTAATTTTGTTAATTGGGAATTATACAGATTGTTAATAGAACAAGCCATTACCAAACCTGCTAGATAACACAGGGAGCTTTTCTTTTATCTTTTCCTGCTTTTATTTTCCTATTTGGCTTAACAACAGGTTGGCTTTTTAATGTCTCAAGTATCAGTTTCAGGGGTCCTTGCTAATTGACAGTGTTGATTGGGGTGGTGAGATATGGTGCAAATGAATACCCTGTTAGATGCCCTAGTCATGCTTCCACAATGTGCCAAGGCAGGATGGAAATTTGTCAGTCATCTGCTGGCATGATGGGGTTGTTTGTACCCCCTTCCGAGATAGTCTGGGCAAGGCCAACAAATAATACAAGTTCCACCTGAATAGCAAGAAGGAATCCATGAGGGACAGTTCTTTTAATAAAGACAAGTCTGCATAATTATATTTGGAAAGTCCAAAATTTGAATCACAAAAGACCAGAGAATGGAAGATTTCATATGCCACTCTATAGCTCTGGTTTCAAATTCTAGCTCTAATATTTAATAACTTTGTGATATTGGAAAATCACTTATAACCACTCTGTGCCTCTCTTTCTTCATCTGCAAAATGGGAAAATAATAGTATCTACCTCACAAAGTTGTGAGGATTAAATAAGTGACTATAGAATATTTTGAATAGTATTAAACATTATAATAATATAATATATTGTAATAATATAGTATCACAATATTATAGTAATATAGTATTAATATTATAATAATACAGTATTACAATACTATAAGTATTGCATAAATTGGATTAGTTATCTATTGCTGCATAACAAATTACTTCAAAATTTCACGCCTTCAAACAATATGTATTATTTTATTTCACAGTATCTGGAAGTCAGGAGTGCAAGAGGGATTCAAGTGGGTAATTTTGGCTCAGCATCTCTCATGAAGTAACAGTCAAGATGTCAGCTAGGGCTGCAAGCATCTGAAGACTTGTCTGGGTCTGGTGGATCTGTTTCCACGATGGCTCACTCACATGATTGGCAGGTTGGTGCTGGCTGTTGGCAGGAGACCTCAGCACCTCATCATTTGGGACTCTCCATAGGGCTGCTTGAGTGTCCTCATGACATAGCAGCTGGTTTCCCTCAGAGTGAGCGATGCAAGACCACACAGAAGAAACCGTGTCATTTTTTACCTAGCCTCAGAATAACAGCATTATTTCCACTGTTTCCTACTGGTTACAGAGACCAAAACTAATCTAAAGTGACAGGGGTCTACAGAAGGGGCATGAATACCAGAAGGCAAGGATCTTTGGGGACCATCTTAGACTACACTAAAAGTGTTGGCAATTATAATAACATTATTTTTTTCCTAAGAATTGAAAATAATCAGTTCAGTTTAGCAAGAATATAAAATGTGAAGAAATAGGGAGATGGGGCTAGAGAAGTAGACATGATTCAGATTGCTGAGAATCTTGTGAGCTGAGTTAAGGAGTTCGGACTCTTATTTTCAGGTCAACGAGACACCATTGAGGAATTTTAAGATGGAGAATGGCAAGATCAAATTCTCTTTTTGTAAAGGTCACTGTGACTGCTGTGTAGAGAATGGGCCCAAATGGGAAACTCTGGTGGTTTGAAATGGAGAGAAATGGAGGGTATCGAGAGAGATATAGGTGGCAGACTCAGAAGACTTCAGTGATTGATTGAAAGTGGGGCATAAACTGAGGGAAGAGAAATGTTTCCAGAACTCTTGCTTGACAGTTGGGGGTATAAGAAGTTGTGAATGAGATATAAAAACAGATATGACATAGAAGATGAACATTTTAGTTTGCATCCTGTTAAATTTGAGGTAAAGTGGAGAGAGGTCTAAATAGGAAGGTGCTCCTTTGACATGAATAATCAGGTTTACAAACATATCTCTTCAAAAGGTTCCTTACAAAGAATAGCTTCCAAAGTAAAGTGATATAATTGAACTTGCCAATGACCCCAAGCTCTCCACAACACTGAAACGTGAATCCTTTCATCACTAGTTTTGGAAGGGGTTTTGAACGTCTAATCTACATTCTTTTCCTGACATTCCTGGTCTTGTAAGGACGGCGTCATCTGATCCTTCAGTGTAGACGTGACTGTCCCTAGGAGACCTACATTAAAAGAAGCATGACCTGTCTCAATCCCCTGGCCACCAAGACAAGGTCAGGAAGCACACCACGAGGCATCAGGAAGGGCAGGACATGGCTGGCGACTTCCTCTGTGCCAGGAAGGTCGTGGGCGTGTGGCGAGGTGTCCTCGCCATCTGGCTGTGGCCTCAGCAGGGAGGAAAACAAGGGATCTCACAGCTGGGGCAACAAGAAGGCCAAGCAAATGCTCCCGCTGCGTGGACAGAATGCGTGAAAGATTTTACCAGTGAATCTCCCTGACAGCTCCTGGCATTAAAAGACAGTTTTCTATACTCAGCTGTTTAAAAAAAATCAGTTGTTGGTATTCTGTACCCTACAGGACACCCTTCCCCTGCGGGAGAAATGAAGCTTCTCTTCACCTTGACGCTCTTGAGTCTTGAAAGAATTGCTTCCTAGGTGAAGATTTCAATGGTGTTGCTGGATGGCTTATGAGAGGGCATATAAAAAGAGCCAGGCACGGCAAATCTTTCCTGGATATAAATAAATAGAATAGAAGAGAACTCAGCTCCTAATGGGTTTCTAGGGACAACCAACCAACTGAGCAAGTATTTATTGGCAAGCTATGTGCCCAGCATGTCAGATGGATTCTTGACAGTGGTGAGAGGCATACATGAAAGGTAGAAGACATGAGCCCTTTTTTCCCAATCATGAATACTGTTTCTGATATCACTAAGCATTTTTCTGTTCGACTCTTGCTATTATCACTGCTATTACTCTACTGTGGCCACTGCTGCTTCATTCACTACTATCATCACCACTACAATTACTCACATTACTCATCTTAAAGTTTTTGAAAGTATTAATGTGTGCTCAATGAATAGTAACTATTATTATTTCTGCTATGATAATGACAACAATGGCAAATATTCCTATACCTAGTTTTGCTAACTTTTGCTACTCTTTATTTAGCATTTTCCATGTGTCAGCCATTGTACTCAGCCCTTTATATACAGTTTCTTATTTAATTCTCATTTTTACCCTGTGGCCTTATTTCCATGAATATCCCCATTTTATAGATGAGAAAATTCAACCTAAAAAAAGTTGAACTATTTGACCAAGTGAGTTAAACAGGGTTCCAATCTCTGGGACAACATAGATGCTCAATAAATATTTGTCAACTGGCTGATTGACTTTAAACTTATACTTTATTATGTAGCCTTAAAGCCAAAATTGTTCAATGGACATTTTACTGGGTCCTCACAAGATTTTTTAAAAATATAAATTAGGGTAAATCATTTTAAATTGGGAAAATTCACACACACACAATCTTAATCTCTGCCTTTTCTTGGGAAAAAATGCAAGAAATGACCACACTGGTCTCCTAGTTTGACCTGAAAAAAAATTGCTTGGTGCTGAATACCAGCTAACTCCGAGTAGCCACAACCTTGGCCCAGCTCAAATCCAATGTTCATTTTGGTTTGATGCTTCTGAACAAATGTGCTTCTGCACCATACAGTCTCACAAATTTAATTAGGAGTTGATTCAGAAGTGAAACAGCTGGAATATAAAGCTTAGAGCAGGATGGAATAGTGTTAGACTGTGGGGAAGAGAGTAAGTGGTATGTAGACTCAAGAGCTGAGATAGACCTATGTTCTGAAGTAAGTAGATGAAATTTTTTGAAAGCAGTTAAACCTGTGCCATTACTGAAGAATGGGCAGGCTCTGTAAAAGTAGAGAGGGAAAAAAGTGCAGTTGTTCTACATGATGTCTAGAAATAATAAAATGCACCAAAAAAAGGAGTTTCTTCTTAATGCCACGGCAGATTTTAACAAAGTCATTGAATCATATTAATTTTTGAAACTCTTGAAATGGCCTGCGAGTAGGAAGGTGAAGCTGAGTGTGGCCTAAATCCCTAGGAATACTCCCAGAAGTAATTACTACCGTGGAGATTCATGAAAGAATCCCAGAATTGCCACTTCCTTTCCCACAGAACTGATGTATTTGGTGGGCTGCAACCCCTCTTCTCTCTTTTCTTTCCCCTTCCCAGGGGCAGAGTCAGGGAGCAGCATAAATATTGGGAAGCCCAAAGACCACACCAATTAAAATCAGCCCCATAAATGGCAGGGGGCATGCACAAAACTTCCCAGACTCCCAGACAGCAGTCTTCCTGGGCAGTCAGGGTCCAGGTCAAAATTCCAGGGGTAGATTAAATTGTATACTCCAGTTTAGACATGTTCTTTGTCTTAATCCACATTCCGATGGGTGTAAGCCTATTGTTTAAGTAGGATCTCTTGAAAATGTTATTTTCAGTTAAGCTGTGGCCCAACTGAATGAGATGGGGTCTTAATATGGATTACTGGAGTTCTTTATAAGCATTAGAAAAAGCCATTGGAAGCCAGAAATCAGCAGGAACCTGAGAAAGAAAAGACAGAACATCACCACGTGATGGGAGAACCAAGGAACTCCAAGGATGATTTGCAGACAGCTCTGTAAAGCTACTGACGTCAAGAGAAAGCAATCCTTCTAGCCTATAAAACCATGAGACGATTAATTCCCTTTGTTTAAGCCAACCCTTTGTGTGGTGTTTGGAATAGCAGCTCTGGAAAACTAAGGCAGTTACCCAGCCCCAAATTCCCAAGTTCATGAAAGCCCTGTATTTGCCTATTGCACTAGCCATATGGTTGCCAAAGTTAGGGCTTCCTGCTCCAAAGCTACTAACGTTAAATCTTTTCCTGAAGGCCATAGTTTTTTTCTCCTCTGTTCTAAATGTAGTGGGAGCACATGTAATGAGCTGAGTAAAGTGTTTATTCTGGTATCAAATAAACTTGCATTCAAACTCTTTGACTGATCTTGGCTACTTTCTTAACCATCTATCTAGTTCTTGGGATCTTTATCTGTATAATGAGGAAAACAGTTGTTATGAGAATTAAATGAGATCAGGAATGTAAAGCGTTTAGATCAACGCCTAGGACATATCAGGCACTCAAAATTAATCATTTTGTTTATTGATGTTGTTCTTGTTGTTGTCATTGCTACAAGGAAGTTATACAAGGCAAGAGAAAAACAGGAAGAGAAACATGAGAGTTCCATAAGAAATTGACAAATATACTTTCTAGTTCATAATGACAATTCAGAGGTATGGGTGAGTGTTCCAAGGAGACTCCAGTGTCAGAGGCAAGAGAAGCAGTTTAGTATCTGTATCTCTTAGAGAAATGTGAGCAGTAGCATTCCATTCTGTGCTTCAGTGAGTCACAGGTAAAAAATGCTAGTGACAAGTGCAAATGGTTTGCTCAGCACCTGGAAAGCACAGGGTGTGAACTTGTTCCACAGCTAGATGCAGGTTTCTAGGGGTGAACGGAGTGTGAATGAAACAAGAGACCGATTAATTCCGCAGTGGCGGCAGGAGCAATGGAAGGCTAATTGCATTTCTAGAGGAGTCACAATCTGACCACCTTCTTTCTGCTTGTCCATATTTATAGCATCAAGCTGCTTTGCATGCACCCCAAAGGCTCCTGGTGGCAGGCAGCACTCTAAGTCACCCAGCACCACGTAGCGCTTGTATCAGCCTGGTAATCATTTCCAACACAGCACCTCATTAAATCAGCCCGACAGCACTTGGATGCTTCAATCATGGTAGATTCACTGAAACACTGAAAAGCTTGGGGCTGTCCGTCAAAACAGGCTTCATTAGCAAATGGAAGGTTAAGGAATACCCAAAACAAGAGAATCCTCCCTAGGCTCTGCTCCTCAACAATCAGATGATGACTGGACTTACCACAGACTCTTGAAGAGTTTGCATAATTTATAATCCTGGCAAGTGGTCTATTTTGTATGAATGTTGGAGTGAGGAAGAAGGGGATAGGAGAGAAGAACTTTGGAGTTTTCTTTTCTTGTCTTTATTTCACAGATTCAAACCACCCCTGTCCCTGTTTCCGTCGGTGTGCAGTAGCAGAACTCATCACATTGATGGAACCAGAAGGGCGTGGTTTTCCTTATGCTATCACAATAATGGGTTTAGCTGGAATCATGGTGACTCATTAAACTTTCAGGATGGGTGGGGATTTAGCATTTGTGTAGTCTACTCACTCATTTTATGAGTGAAAAAAAGAGAGACCCGGGTAGTTTGGGAGGGTTATGTAAAGATACAGAGTCCTATAGAAACATACTGTTTCTGCTTCCTCCCTGATATGGTAATTGTGCCTCTGTTTTCCTTTTAGAAAGTAGCCTTTCCAATCCTCAGTACATATGGTTCAGGTGATACTGACCAGAATATCACTAGCCCCACGAACAAACTCCAAGGTCACATGGTTGGCACAGAATCCAGGTTCGGCTAATTAGACAAGCAGATGTAAGTTATAGATTTTAGCTAGAACTATTGGAAAGGGAAGCTCTCTTTCCCACTGGTGGTGTTAAGCTGGTAGGGAATAGTTCTAGAACTGCCAGAGACTATTTGCCATTATAAAGGAACAGCCCACCTGTTTTCGCTTGCTAGGCTGCTGAAAGCAACTATCATGAAATAGGTTGGCTTTTAACACTGGGAATTTATTAGCTTACAGTTTTGAGGCTGAGAAAAACGTCCAAATAAAGGAGTCATCAAGGCAATGCTTTCTTCCCGAAGACCAGCTGCCAGTGATCCTTGGGTCCTTTGCCACATAACAAAGCACATAGTAGCATCTACTGGTCTCTCCCTTCTCTTCCAGGTTTCATTGCTATCAGCTTTTGCTTCCATGGCATTCTCTCTGTCTGAATTCCATTCTCTTATAAAGGACACAAGTAAGAAGATTAAGACCTACTCTGGGCCATGTCTTAACTGAAGTAACCTCATCAAAAGGTCCTATTTACAATAGGTTTACACACACAGGATTGAACTAGCTTTAAGAACATGATTTTCTGGGGTGCATACAGTTCCAAACCACCCAACCCCACCCTCTGGACCACAAAAAATACATGAGCTTTCCATATAAAAGATATATTCTTTCTATCACAATATCCCAAAGGCTTTAAATCATCTCAGAAAAAATACCAAGTACTAGGTGTCATCAATATTGGTCATAGGTGTAGTTTGTCCAGGGACACAAGTTCCCTCAGCCTGTAGCCCTGTGTAAATTAGAGAACAAGTTATCTGCTTCTAATATACAAAGGA